>JAJOOH010002207.1:0-55035 GCA_029582605.1 Solanum gracilifrons | reverse complement strand
TTTAACATCTAGTATCATTTATTTATTTTATTTTAGAAAACTCCATTCTATATATTTTCATTCAAATTACACATCACATATTACTACATATTTACACTTGACTACTATCTTATTTTTACGCCTTAATAAGACGACAGATTTTCGCAAATTCAACATCTATATATTTTTAGGATAATTTTATTATGATACACCTATCTATATATATTTTTACATATGAATATATCGTATATTTAAGTACATTTATTTATCTATTTTACAATACTTCTATTAAATATATTTTATAAGACATATATATGTCGTACCTTGTATTGTACCCTTTTCTTAAACTAACTAATAACTTATCGTTTAATCATTAAAAGCACATAAATAAACAAGTTTTCCTAATCATATTTTCTTGAATTGAGTTTAAGGACTATCTTCGGATAGGCTCTGAGGGATGCTTAACACCTTCCCCTCGAGTAACCAAAACCCTCACTCAGAATTTCACTGGTTTCGCAAATAAAAACAGAGTTTACATTTACATATTTAAAAAATGGTTTTCCTAATATTTTCCTTAAAATTTAGGTGGCGACTCTAAAACAAACAAAACAATTATTTTTTCCAAAATCAGAGTGTCAACCATATTATGTTGTGAACTGTTTCGGCTAGTTCGAAATAGAGTGCGACAGACCCAATCAAAAAATTTCCTCTAACTGGCTGTTGACCTTCACCTACGGTTAGACCTACGGACCGTGGATCGAACGACAGTCCCTGATGGTTGGCTAATGTTTGCATCAGAGGCTGGGTAAAGGGGGCCTCTATCCATGGACATAGACCACAGACCGTGGTCTGACCTACGGACCGTCAGTCTGTCCGTGGGTGGAGACTTAGTCGATTTTCTGAGATGGGTTTTGGGAGGGGTTGCTGTGGTAAACCACGGACCACTAGCACAGGCCGTGGTCTTACCTACGGTCCATGGATGGCAATCGTGGGTTGCACCTGCAACTTCTCAAAATCTACATTTTAGGTCTGTTTCGGATACGGGGTGTTACATTATCTCCCCCTTGGGACCATTCGTCCTCGAATGAAGACTAAACTAGTTGAAATGGAGGCAGAGGGTTGCAATCCCTACCACTAATCACTGAGAACTGAATTTCTGACTGAACTAAGTTCCAAGAACATGAAATTACGTTGAAAATGCAAGTACAAACTGAAGGAACATGATTCTAAGACTGAATTTACGCATGAATGACTGAAAAACTGAAGAGGAACTATTACCTCAAGCTGGAGTAGAATCAGAAGGAAAGAGGTAAGGATAATTGGCTTTCATGGCCGCTTCTGCTTCCCAAGTAGCTCCCTCTATAGACTGACTCCTCCACCAAACCTTGACTAAACCGACTTCTTTGTTTCTCAGCCTTCTAACTTGACGATCAAGAATCTCAACTGGTACATCCTCATAAGAAAGGCTATCTTTTACTGCCACAGTCTCTAATAGCACTACGGATGCTGGATCACCTACACATTTCTTTAAAAGTGAAATGTGAAAGACTGGATGCACTACTGCTATATCTACTGGAAACTTTAACTCATAAGACATTTTACCAATCCTTTATGAGATCTTGTAAGGGCCTACATATTTGGTACTAAGCTTCCCTTTCTTGCCAAATCTCATCACCCCATTCATAGGTGACACTTTCAAGAAAACCCAATCATCAACTTGAAACTCTAGTTTCCTTCTTCTCACATCTGCATAAGACTTCTGGCGACTCTGGGCAGTCTTAAGTCTATCTCTAATGAGTTGCACTTTCTCCATAGCATCAATGACTGGATATGGTCCTATCAAGGCTGCTTCACCTACTTCAAACCAACCAACTGGAGATCTACATCTAGGCCCATACAATGCCTCATAAGGGACCATTTGAATGTTAGAATGGTAATTATTGTTGTAAGCAAACTCAATAAGAGGAAGGTAATCATCCCAAATACCCTTGAAGTCGATCACACAAGATTTCAACATGTCCTCTAAGGTCTGAATGGTACGCTCTGCCTGACCATCCGTCTGCGAATGAAATGTTGTGCTAAGATTAACCTGATTACCAAGTCCTTTCTGAAATGACTCCCAGAAATGAGAGGTAAATGAGGACCTCTATGTGAGATGATAGACAAATGAACCCCATGCGACCTCACAATCTCATTAATATAAAGCTTGGCATAATCCTCTGCCGAATCTATAGTCTTGACCACCAAAAAGCAAGAAGACTTAGTAACCTTATCAACAACCACCCAAATTGAGTCATGATGTCTTCGAGTACGAGGTAAAACTATGATGAAGTCCATGTTGATCACTTCCCACAGGTTTACAATGAGTCGTACCTCATGGTTTCTGATGTTTTACCTTGACTTGCTGGCAATTGGGGAACTTGGCCACAAAATCTGCTATATCGCTTTTCATACCATTCCACCAATAGACTTCCCGTAGATCGCGATACATCTTAGTGGCACCTGTATGAATAGAATATTTGGACTTATGGGCTTCTCCAAGAATATGCTATCTCAACTTGCCCACATTAGGAACACATAATCGACCCTGATAGCGAAGCACACCATCTCCCTCTTGGGAGAATACCTCAACTCGCTGTTGATGGACTGCATCCTTGAGTTCAAGTAATATCGGATCACTGTCTTGGTTTTCCTTAACTTCCACTACCAAAGAAGATTTTGAACCGTTACACCACTATCTAATATGCTCATAAGGTGAACTCCTAGGCAAGCAAGTCTATGAATATCCCTTGCTAGCTCTTTTATTTCTTCCTCAACATGTGCTACACTACCCATGGATAATCTGCTAAGAGCATCTGCTACTACATTTGCCTTACCTGGACGGTAATGCACACTCATATCATAATCTTTGAGGAACTCAAGCCACCTTCTCTGGCGAACATTCAACTCTTTCTGGGTGAATACATACTTGAGGCTCTTATGGTCTGTGAACACATCTGTAACACCCTGACTTTTCAAAATGTCTAAATTAACTCGTATCATTGTGGAAAGATAAGAAGCATGGGTAATAAATTAAGAATGATGTGGTATGTCATATTTTAAGTGTTCAAGGGTTGTATATCAAGTTTTGAAGTTAGGTAAGTGGTAAAATAAAAGTTGGTGAAATTTATCGTAAGTTCCTTTTTAAAGATTTCTCTGAAATTTTTGTCAAATGTCTTGGATGTTTTCTCCCAATATATAAAGAGTTAAAAGGCCTATAGCCCATTAAATTGAAGGCCTACGAGTCTAGTTTGCAATGCACAAAACCCTCTATCCAACTGACATCAGAGTAAAAAGATGTGAGGGCTTTACTATGGACTGCCGGGGCAGAATTCGAGTCGGGTCAAAAATGTGGTATGTCGGCTTACTCAACGTTTTAAGCCATGAAAACATTTCATTTCACTTCCAAATTAGAGATAAATCTTAAGAGAGGGTTCCTATGGAGTTCTTGCATGATAAAGGTTAGTTTTTTACCATTTCTACCATTAAATGTTTCCCCCGTGCCTAGAAAGGTGATCTCTACACGTGGCAATCATTTATCCCTTTTATTAGCTACGTTTGGAGCTGGTTTTTAAAGATATAAATTTGTATTTATTGGTGTTTCTTCAAGGTTTAAACTTGGTTAACTAAGGTAATCATCTCTGGACTCTTTTATGATTGTTTTTATGAATTTCTATGGACGTTTCGACAAGTTAGGGCAATATTGCATATCTGCCTATTTAAGATTAATTATGAACTGTTTATAAGTGCGTACCAGCTGTGTAAATATAGTGTTTGTGAAGCTTAAGTCATAAGTAACAACTTTTGTGAAGGAACTACGGTCTTTCGAGCGTTCATTGGAAAGGTACGTTATGGTTATTCCCTTAATTCGACATGTTTCCTTAGAGGTAGTTAACGTTGGTGATCTTGTAGATGTAATTGTGAGTGGTTGGATGATTGAGTGGTTATAAACCCTTATTTAGGGACTCATAACCTGTTAAGAACAACCCTAAGTTAGAAACGACTTGGAGATTATCCATATATATTGCTTATAGCTAAATTGCTTGCCTTTAGCCTATTCAATTGTTTGCTTGGGTCTATTGTGGTTAGTTGTTGAGCTATGAACTTCGTATGGGGGCTATGATGTTGTCTAATAGAACTATGTTATTTCCAAAGAGTGTTATGTGTTGCCCACTTGGCTATATTGATGTCAAAGAGTATTATGTGTTGACTACGGGGCTATTTTAGCACAAAAGAGGGCTATGTTTGCCTACAGGTCTATGTTGATGCAAAAGAGGGCTATGTGAAGCCCACATAGCTATGATGTTGCCTAAGAGGGCTATGTGTTGCCTACTGGGTTATATCGTTGCCAAAAAGGGTTATGTGACTTCTTACAAAGACAAGAGGCTACCAATAGGGGTATGTAGATTGATTTGGCACCTTCTGGGCTAATGGGGGACTAGGTAGATTGTATGTTGTTTGTACCTGCCGAGCTTATGGAGGCATGCTTAGGTTGATGTTTGATCATTTTTGTAGTTTTAGATTCAGTAGCGGGTTAGCATGCTTATCTAAACTTTTGATTTCCTTACGTGATTGCGTTTGGTATATTATGATACTTGCTCACTTAGTGTATAACCTTTCATACTCTGTACATTATTTTGTACTGACTCCCCATTGCTTTGGGGGCACTACATCCATGCATGCAGGTCTCGACAGATGACCCAGTAGACCTCCCTAGCAGCAGGATTGACTTTTATCCGATTGGCTAGCCCCTATCCTCCGGAGCTTCCAGAGTTGGGAGGTTTGTTACCTTTTGCTGTATATATGTTTATGGGTAGGCTGGGCCATGTCCCGCTAATCTTTACTACTCTTAGAGGCTTGTAGACTAGTGTGTGGGGTGTATAGCTACGTTATGGCCATACTGGCCTAGGTTATTGTTTTGCTGAAGCTTATGAGTTGTTTGATGTATTGAATTAATATATACCTGCTTTTAGTTTTGGTATAGATATCATGGTGGCCTCGACGGCCCAATCAGGACTTCTATGCTAGTTGGGTCTTTATTTATATGATATCCTGGGAGTAGCTGTTTCTTTTATAGATCAGTTGATAGGGGCTTTGCCGGCCGAGGGCTTAGTTTTAAGCCGAGATAGACTTGTTTGTATTCTTGATTGCGTGTGGCTGCCACGCGCGTGTAGCAAATGGTTCAGTAGGGTCGGCTCGAGCTTGAGTTTTGGCATTAAGAGCCAGTTGCACCCCTCGATTTTTGGGCGTGACAAACTGGTATCAGAGCAACGTCGTATCCTAGGGAGTCTGCAAGCCATGTCTAGTAGAGTCTTGTTTATAAATGTGTTGTGCACCACATTCGATAAGCAAGAAGCTACCGGGAATGTTAGTATGACTATCCTTCCTTTGCTCACCTCGTACTATAGAGCAGTGTCTTAAGTGTTGGGGTTTCTGGCTTATAATTGATTCTTGTATGCAGATAGAGATGACAGACACTAGACAGACCACAACTAGCCAGGGGCTATATACAACTGCAGGCGAGGGTACCGGCAAGGTACCACAGGTGGAGCTAGCCCATTGTGAGACCTAGGGGGAGACATTTTCTCAACCCCCTCTAGATTCTCCACCATTTCAGGAGCCTCCGTGGGATACAGGACTTCCAGCTCCACCAACAGTACCACCTCTAGTTCCTCATATTCCATCTGATCAAGATTTCAAGAGTGCAGTATATATGTTAGCATAGTTAGTAGCTGCACAGCGCCAACCAGTTGCGCCAGATTTTGCCGGACCTTCTGAAGAGCCCGGATGTTCGAGAGTTCATGAATTTCTTGCCTTGAATCCTCCACAGTTTACAGGGAAAGATCGCAGAGAGGACCCTCAACACTTTGTTGATCAGCTTCATAGGATATTTAGAGTCATGCATGCCTCAGTGACTTAGTCAGTTGAGTTAGCAACATTTCGATTGCGCGATGTTGTAGTATTGTGGTACGAGAGTTGGGAGAGATCTAGGGACAAAAATGCATCTCTAACCACTTGGGATAGCTTTACAGAAGCTTTCATAGATCACTACTTGCCTCGAGAGATTAGGGATGGTCGGGTGGACCAGTTTATGAACATCCGACAGGGCAGCATGAGTGTCCGAGAGTACGGGATAATATTTGATCCATTGGCTAGATATGTACCAGAATTTGTTGATATAATGTATGATAGGGTGCGTAGATTTGTGGGAGGGGTCAACTCAGACTATATCGACGCATGTTCTACCGTTGCACTAAATGATAATATGGATATCCCGCGATTTTAGGACTTTGCACAAGGCATAGAAGATCGCCGACATTTAGAGTATATGAGTGAGAGGATCGAGAGAGAGAGACAGAAGAGGCTAGGCCCACTGGTTCACAGAGAGAGTTTCAGGGTGGTCCCAAACCTTGATATTCTATTAGGCCACCTAAACCTCCACCACAGCAGTTCGAGGGTAGTAAATTTGCTCGTCAGGGACAGTCAGGCCAAGGTAAGGGTTCACGAGCATCAGGCTCTCAGCAGTAGAGGCAGGCCAGGCTAGGACAGCTCTGCCGCGTTGCGCTACTTGCAGTAGGATGTATTTTGGGAGATGCAGACATGGTTCCACATGTTGTTATTCTTGTGGGCAGGAAGGGAATGGGTGGAGAAACTGGCCGACCATAGGACAGGGTGGTATAGGTTAGTCGACCAGGTAAGTAGTAGATTCTTCCTCATCAGCACAGTCTACAGGGCGCGGACCCCAAACCTCAGCAGGTATAGGCCGAGGCGGAGGCAGAAATGGAGCATCTAGTTCTAGTAGTGGATAGAACTGTACATATTCACTAGCCGGCCGACAGTACTCAGAGTCATCACCAGATGTTGCGACACGTACATTGATTGTTTTCTCCCATTGTGTTTATGCTTTGATAGATCCTGGATCTACTCTGTCTTATGTTACTCCATTTATTGCGGGGAAGTTTTGTATAGTAGCAGAATCATTAGATCGACCTTTTATTATATCTACACCAGTTGGTGAGTCTATTATTTCCAGGAGAGTCTATCGAGGCTGCACGGTAGAAATTATCGACCGTCAGACCTCTGTAGATCTCGTAGAGTTAGAGATTGTCAATTTCAACGTCATAATGGGTATGGACTGGTTAGCATCTTGTTATTCTAATGTTGAGTTCTAGACACAGATTGTTAGACTCCACTTTCCAGGAGAGACAATTTAGGAATGGAAAGGCTACACAGCAACGCCGAAATGTAGGTTTATTTCCTATCTTAAGGCAAAGAGGATGATTACTAAGGGTTGTATTTATCATCTTGTTCACGTTCATGATATAAATACAGAACCACTGACTCTTCAGTTTATTCCGATAGTTAATGAGTTTTTAGATGGTCGTCGGTTAGAAAAACTCTACACTAACTTAATATATATATTTCTGTTTAGGATTCCCTATTCTTGCATCCTTACGGTAAGAGCTTAAATCATATTTCATCATGATTTATACTATATTTCAATTGAATTACCTTCAAACTTTTAGTTCAGTTATTCGTTATTCAACTATATTACATACTCGTATATTCAATGAATTGATATATTGCCACGACCTAGACCATCGTGATTGGAACCCACACTAACTCTTGGTGGGAGAACCATTAATACTAATCAGCTAACCCAAAAACTAGTCATTTAAAGATACGGAAGCATGTTTAAATGAAGAAATAAAGTGGAGTTCCCATAAGCTCCGAAAGTCTAACGAATCATCACTAAAACATTGCAGAAAACATCCCTAGAATCTCAAAGTTAATGTACTAAAACATCTAAAGTTCAACAAGTCTAAGGAAAATGGGTACAACCAAAACAAAATATTCGAGTAAGTCTAACTAGAAAGTCTGAGTCCGAAAAGAAATCTCTACGAGGAGGCATGATCTTAAGCGCATAACGATGGATTAGAAAGGAGATCATACCAAAACACGATAAGAATAACAAGAAAGTAAAGTTTTCCTAAAACACTTCATAGCCTCCCTCTCATTAGATGTGGTGCACTTCACACCCATGAAAAGGATGCTACTTAGTGCGTCTTTACAGACATCCTAGGACTCTTAAACCTAGTGCTTTGATAATAAGTTTGTCACACCCCGAACTACCCCCGAGACGCGGACACGGGACCTAGGACCACAAGTGATACCATGCTAACCATGTTGGAATAATCACGACCATACTAAAGATAATAAACAGATGCGGAAGCTAAATCATAAATAAAATGAAAAGATGGGGAATACCCATATACTATAACTGAGATAAATGAAAAATGATGAGTTTAATACAAAGAAGATATTAACTCAATTCTAAGTTGAATCTAACTATGTCTGAAAATAGCCTCTAACTGACTAGAAATGCTAGGATAGGCCCCACCTAAGTCTAGCAAAACTGAAACTAAAGGACTAAAAATACTGAAAAGAAACTCATGACTGTTGTCCTTGGAGAATGAGGACTCACCACTGATTCTGCTGAACTAGAGATCGGGAACCGATCTAAGCGTGATCTGGATGCTGAGAACCTAAACCTACATCACGAGAAGATGTAGGGCAGAGTATGTGTTAGTACTTGAAAGGTACTGAGAATGCAGGATAGAATAAAGCTTAAATAAACATATAAATGAACGAGCAATAAAGCGAGAGCATAATCTGAACATGATATAGATACTGAATACTGAGCTAACTGAATGCAATGACCAAATTTATAATATGCTGAAACTGAATACTGACTGTACTGTAAATGAGGTCAATGCCATAGAATCTGAGTGAATTGTGGGAGCTACTAATAACCGACAATAAAATCACATGAGCTAAATGTGTAGTCTGATGTAGATGCCCCATCGAGAGAACCCAATATACCCGGCCAAAGGTATAGAGGCATGACTGGCATGATCACTAACTGATATTGCGCACAGAGGGGACTTACACCTACGTGGCTCGTAGTTCTGGGACTATATGGGTACGCTGAACCTTAGTCCAACTCGGTATTATGCTACTCCCAATAGATTAAGTGGTTAACACATTATGACTAAGTTTCTGTATATAATGGATAGCTCAAAACTGAACTTGCAATCTGAGAATGCAACAATTAATCTAATAATGATGCATTCATAAACTGAGGCATGTATAACTGAATACATTGTGACTGAAATACTGAATAGCTCAAAATACTGACATGTAGATACTCATACTTGGAAACTCCTTCTTAGAAGACAATTCAAAATCATATTATATTATGATCATTGATGACTTCAGAAGTCATACTGTATAAACATTGATGGTATATCTAGATACCATATTGTTCATACATTGATGCCCTACTCGATTGTCATACTAATCATGTTTTAGAAGCTCTTTCTCAAAACTCATCTTAACTTTCTCAAAAACTTAGTTTAAAACTCAAGTGTTGTCTTAAAAAAAGCTTCTCAAGATTTATAACTCAAAATAGTGTTTATGCTGAAATATACTAATCATGTGGCGTTCAAAACTGGAGCATGTATATCTGAATAACTGAAATATATGACTTAGCATGTGTAATTCAAGAACTAAAGAAATACATAGCTAGGGTTCTGAAATTCATGCAATAAACTGAGTACAAACATGATAATCTGATTTGGGACATATTCATACGTAATTCATGATAATCTGCTAGAATTCTAGAAACCCTAGGTCTGTTCATAGTAACAGAATCAAGAAACTGACTGAGTTCTAGGGACCTAATGGGCAAAAGGAATCCAATAGTGAAATCCCACATACCTGGTGATGAATTCCACGGAGAAATCTTTCGATTTCGGGGCAGGAACTGATGGAACCTTGCTGCGTTCTTGAACTAGGGCTCTTGACTTCTTTCTCCTCTTGAATTCTAATTTCTCTAAGTTTTTGTGAATGATTTGACTTAGGTAAGTTCTAGTTATGTTTCTAGGATTAAACTGACTAAAACCTCATAATTTAGGGTCTAAACAACGTAGCTTAGGGGTCCAACAAAATAGGAAAAGACCAAAAGACCCTTGAATTAACTGTTGTCAGAGTGATCGAAGTACGGGACCTACGGGCCGTAGGTCAATCTACGGTCCGTAGATTGGGTCGTAGGTCAAGTCTGCCCGACAAGGCTTTACTAAAACGAGCATAACTTTTTACTCGGAGGTCGGATTTTAGCAAACTCGATGGTGTTGGAAAGACGATTAAATTTTCTATCATATCATAGGTCATGAGACACATAATTCCTTTTGTGCAGGGAGTGATGACCATTTGAAGTTGACACAATCATCAATTTCCCCCTAACTGGCTGCTGACCTTCACCAACGGTCAAACCTACGGTCCGTAGGTCCAACCACGGACCGTACTAGTCGACCGTGGGTGGGATCAGAGACTTTCAAGACTTGGCCCTTAACCACGGAACCCCACCTATGGTCCGTGGTTCCACCTACGGTCCGTGGGTGGTTCCATTGGTACTGGTCAATGGTCCTCACATGGAACTCATACCCAAACTGTTAGTGTTCCAAATCATGATACCCGATCAAAGTTAGTGTGTCAGAACGTGACACCCATTCCAATATGTATGTCGGTCATAACATCTGATCCTAGTTAGTGTGTGGGAATGTGATACCCGATCCATTTAACATGCCACAATCATAATCACAATGTACATTCTCATAATTAGACAATCAAGTGTCGATTGATGGCTTACAATCACTCATTCATACTCATTTGCATTAGATGTGATCAATAGTGCAACATTCACATACACTCATGCATTACAATGAAGCAAATACTAACATACATCACACAAACATTAAATCAAATCATCACCTACCTCGAAACCATGCTTGAATTCTCCTAAGAAACATGATTCTTCCCTTTCCAGATTATTTACGCTTGTTCTAGGTCTACAAACAAGTAATATAACGCAAGGATCAATAATTAAGCTCTAGTTTACCCGGATTATAACAAACCCATTAACGCAAGACCAAATCCATGACCCTAAGGTCCAGCTAGGGCTTTTTCGCACCATCCAATTCAGTCCTAAAAACCCCAATGATTAATAACTAAGAATCTAAGTTCTACATAAGAACCTTACCTTTTGCACCAAAAGTAGTGGAAATCTGTCAAGAAATCGCCTGGGGTCATCTCCTATCTCTTAGGAATGATATTTCCAGAATAATGACATTTTTAGGGTTTAATTCCGACTTATGTCGCGACTGGCCCACCGTAGCGGGACACAACCCGCCACAGCGACCTCACGCTAGAGGGATAATTCCCACCCTGGTGGCTTGTGCACGGAAACAGAGATTCAAAATTTTAATTCCAAACCCCCATTTCACAACACTCTTTTAACCTATGACAATTAGAAACTATCTGTTCACGCTAGGGTCAGTTTTATGATTTCTACTCACCCAAATTTGATTCCTTAAAATCGTACGAGTTCCTTAAAGTCTTAGCTATCTACTCGTGTGATCAAATTCATAATTACAACTCTCATTCATTTCCAGATTTTCGTAGATCTCACTAACTTCGATTTCATCCAAATCTGGACTAGGCTAGGAATTCTCAAGTTACTACCAAAACATTTTCCAGCCCAATTTTTTCTCTGTTGGCTTTTCTATAACGATGGGAGAAGGTCGTTACAATAGAAACCAATTTACCCATCACTCGTTCCCGAATGACAAATTAGGAAAACAGGCTAAAGCAAGAGTGGAGTAGTACCTGAATCGTCGATCAACTATGGATACTTGTCTCACATGTCCTTCTCGGTTTCCCAAGTAGCTTTCTCAATCAGACGATGTTTCCATTGAACCTTCATAGACTTAATCTCTTTAGTCCTCAGCTTTCAGACATCACTATCAATATCGGTTCCTCCTCATATTAAAGGTCTTTGTCTAATAAAATTGAGTCCCATTTTATAATGTAATCCCTGTCACCATGATATCTCTTCAACATGGAAACATGAAATACCGGATGAAATCCCGATAGGTTAGGAGGTAAAGACAATCTATAAGCCACTTGCCCTACACAATCAAGAATTTCAAATGGTCCAATGTATCGAGGACTAAGCTTGCCTTTCTTGCGGAATCTCATCAACACTTTCATGGGAGACACCTTAAGAAGAACTTGTTCACTAGCCTGAATTGACATGTCCCTTACCTTATGATCTGCATACTTGTTCTGTCGACTTTGGGCTGCTAAGAGCTTAGCTTGGATGCTTCTTACCTTATCCTGGGCATCCTTCACCAAGTCAACCCAAAAAGGTTTCACATCTCCAACCTCAAATCATTTTATGGGTGATCTACATCCCCTCCCATAAAGTGCCTCGAACGGTACCATGTCAATTCTGGAGTGGTAGCTATTATTATAGGAGAACTTACACATTGGTAGGAACTTGTCCCAATTCCCTCCAAAGTCAATCACACATGCTCTCAACATGTCCTCTAACACTTGAATCATTCTCTCCAATTTCCCATCCATCAGTGGATGGAAAGTTGTACTAAAAGTGAGTTGAGTACCCAACTCCTCATGCAATTTTCCACAAAACTTGGATATGAACTGCGTACCACGGTCTGAGATGATAGAAAGGGGTACCCCATACGTGCACCCTTACTATCTCTTTTACATACACCTTAGCCAATTATTGCATATTATAATCTACTCTGATTGGAATGAAGTGGGCTGACGTAGTCAATCTGTCAACCACTACCCAAATAGAATCAAATTTCCCCAAGGTCTTGAGGAGACCAACCACAAAATTCATAACTATCATTTTCCACTTCCATTCCAAAATTAGCATTCTCTAAAGCAAACCTTCTAATCTTTGAGCTCATACTTTACCTGTTGGAAGTTTTGGCACTTTGCCAGAAACTCTGTTATATCGTTATGCATGCCAAGCCACCAATAAAGTCGCTTCAAATCTCGATACATCTTGGTCACACCCAGATGAATAGAGTACCGTAATCCATGATACTCTGTCAACAATTTCTGAATCAACTCATCTACTCGAGGGACACAAATTCTTCCTTTAAAATTAAGCATACCTCCCGCATGAAGAACTATATCTTGTGCCTTACCAGACACTTTCTTCTTCCTAAGCTTGTTCAAATTCTCATCCTTAAACTGTTTGGCCTTGATCTCCTCAAGGAAGGTGGCCCTTATCTCAATCCTAGCTAATACCCCACCTTTTTCTGAGATTCCCAACTGCATGAACTTAGACTTTAAATGTTGAATTTTCTTAGCCAAAGGTCACTTGGTCACACCCAAGAAAACTAGACCACCCATACTCACCGCCTTTCGGCATAATGTGTTTGCCACCACATTAGCCTTACCCGGATGATGCTGGATGGTCACATCATAATCCTTGAGTAACTTCATCCACCTTCATTGTCTCAGATTTGGATCCTTTTGAGTGAATATATGTTGTGTAGACTAAGATGATCAGTAAACACCCCACAATTGACACCATAGAGGTAATGCCGCCAGATATGAAGAGCAACCACTACCGCTGCCAACTCTAAATCATATGTTGGGTAATTCCTCTCATGCACCATCAACTGTCCTTATGCATAATGTAATGCCCCGGAAACAAGTAAGTTGAACTAGTGAGTTCTAGAGCCTTTCGTAAGAATTTTGGAGTGTTGTATGCGCGTTAAATCTTGTATAAATCACTCACGTACTTAGAATTGAGGTTGAAGGGTTAGGGAGTTAAGGTACGACCCCCAAAACCAGCCCCAAATCTGGAAAAAAAAAGGGCAGACCTACGATTGGCCACCTGCTGGCCGTAGGTGAACCCACACCCCATAGGTGGGGGTTGTGGGTAAAGGCCTGCACATGCCTGCAATTCCTTAGCCACATACCACACCCATGAAGGGTGCAGTACGATCCGTCAACCCACCTACTGTCCCTAGGTGGGGATCCGTAGGTCAACACAATTTTTGAGTTCAACTTGTTAGTTAGGGGTTTAGGAGTTAAGTTAGTAATTAATTAGGGGTTAAGGTAGATCGGTTAGTTAGTTAATTATCCACCTATATACGCCTAATATAACTCTAAACTAATTCATTTAACTCACTCATTAAACAACCCCAAAATACCCTCCAAAAATCCTCTCTCTAGAAATGAAAAAGAAGAAGATTATTCATCTATGGGTTCTTCCACCCATACTTCCCCCTTAGTTATCCTCCAATTGTGAAGTCAAAAACCCAATTCTAGCTAGGGTTGATCTTACATTGTGGGTAGGGTTTGGGTATGATTCCAATCAAGTGGATAATACCCAATTATAATTGATTTAGCTTTGTTTAATGATAGTATGATAATTTCATGTGATTTCAATGGTAAACCCTAGCCTAATTTGATGAATGTTATAATTGAGGATTCTTGATAGATCTTCTAGGATTGTCATCATATATAGAACTTATTCAAGAATAGGAATATGAAATCATGAATAGAACTAGAATTATGATTGTATGCTAAATCATGAATGGTAATGATTGAAATTGGGGCTTTATGATGAATTGTGCTTAGAATTGCCTATGACTATGGATTGTGACTAGAATCACCTAGTATCAAAGAATGTGATTGAATGTCTTGTAATCTAGGTTCACAATATGCTTCCATGATGTAGAGTTATTGAGAATTAGGACTCATAGTTATGAATGTCGATCACTAGGGATTTAGGGTGAAGCTAACATGATTAACTTTAGATCCTAAGGCTTTGAGAGTAAAATCTACACATGAATCCACGCATATAACCCCCTTAGTTATCCCCCAATTGTGAAGTCAAAAACCCAATTCTAGCTAGGGTTGATCTTACATTGTGGGTAGGGTTTGGGTATGATTCCAATCGAGGTATGATTCAAATCTAGGTATGATTCCAATCTAGGGGATAATACCCAATTATGATTGATTTAGCTTTGTTTAATGATATTATGATGATTTCATGTGATTTCAATGGTAAACCCTTGCCTAATTTGATGAATGTGATAATTGTGGGTTTATGCCATTAGAGGTGAAATTGAAGGTTCATGAGTAATCTTCCTAAATCAATGTCATGAGTAGTAATTGATTAAGATTAGGAATACCTAGATATAAATTGAACTAGACTCTATACTACATGATTGATCTTGACTTCTAAAGATGAAATGGAGGATTCTTGATAGATCTTCTAGGATTGTCATCATGTATAGAACTTATTCAAGAATAGGAATATGAAATCATGAATAGAACTAGAATTATGAAAATCATGAATGGTAATGATTGAAATTGGGGCTTTATGATGAATTGTGCTTAGAATTGCCTATGACTATGGATTGTGAATAGAATAACCTAGTATCAACGAATGTGATTGAATGTCTTGTAATCTAGGTTCATAATATGCTTCCGTGATGTAGAGTCATTGAGAATGAGGACTCATAGTTATGAATGTTGATCACTAGGGCTTTAGGGTGAAGCTAAGATGATTAACTTTAGATCCTAAGGCTTTGATAGTAAAATCTACATATGAATCCAAGGCCAATGAATAAAATTGTGTTGAGAGACCTTTACCTACCTAGATTACCTTATGAATCATAGGTGGTAGGAAGTGATAGAATTAGTTAGGTCATGATGGTATCCTTGTCTAATGTAGAATTCTAGACATGTAAATTAAGTATGACGATGAATTTAACATGAAAGATTTCTCTCATAGTAATAGTTCTAAAGTTGAAGGACTTCTCCTAGCTAATTGAATCTAAGGCTAGAGAGCCTTTATACCTAGGTCATGGATGGTGGTAGTTGCTCACACATGGTCTAAAAGAGGTATTAGCATGGATTGGTTGTCAAGTACACCTTTCCATAACTTGAGTCAAAGTAGAGACTTAATGATTATCTTGTGGGATTTATGCCTAGAACCGAGTGGATATTGAAATGAGATAGAGATTCCCACCTAGTTGAGTTCGGGCTTTCATAGAGGTTCCCACCTAGTTTAGTTTGGGCTTCCCATATGGGATCTCTCACCTAGAAGGGTATTGATTTTCCCAAGTGTGTCTCATGAGATAGAAGCCTCACCTAGTGGAGTTTGTGTTTCTAGTAGCAATCTCCAAATCCCATAACTACATTCCCCATAGGAAAGTTAGCTAGTGGTTCCAACTATCCTAACAAACCGATCCTACCTTAGGCAAGTGGACCAACCCTTGATGGTGTGGATAACACTATGAGAGATTATGTGATAACTCATATGTTCTCATGTCGGTTAAGGCTATATCCCAATTAAACAAGATTGGTAATGAACTAAGATTGTGCTCAAGGTAGCATCTCCTAGAGTTAAAATCTCATGGGCTAAGATTATGTGTAATGTAGCATCTCCTAGAGTCCAATGCAAGTAATTGTCTAAGATTATGCTTGAAGGAGCATCTCCTAGAGATCAAACTAAGTGAACTAAAAGTATGGTTTCAGTAGCATGTCTTGGGGTTCAAACATGATGAACTAAGATTATGCTTGTGGAAGCATTTCCTAGGGTTCAACCTTAATGAACTAAGATGTGCTTAGCATAGTATATCCTAGGTTTCAAGTACGCCATATAACGTCTAGGGGGTACCCCTGGGTTCTGACACATAAGCAATAACATTCTTATCCTACATTAACACAGCACCCAAACCCGAATGGAAAGCATCACAATAAACAATAAAATATTTACCTTCCACTGGTAGTGCTAGAATAGGTGTTGTGGTCAAAAGAGTCTTGAGCTTTTTAAAGCTCTCGTCACATTTTTCGGTCCATTCAAAAGTACCTCATTTTTTGTCAACCTTGTCAAATGTTTGGCAATAGAAGCAAAGCTTTTCACAAACTTTCGATAGTATTTAGTGAGACCCATAAAACTTTTAACTTCAGTC
This sequence comes from Solanum gracilifrons, assembly GCA_029582605.1. Classification (NCBI taxonomy): domain Eukaryota; kingdom Viridiplantae; phylum Streptophyta; class Magnoliopsida; order Solanales; family Solanaceae; genus Solanum; species Solanum gracilifrons. The sequence continues at coordinate 38,143 of JAJOOH010002207.1, read as the reverse complement.
AAAGAGCTAGGCCAGACCCAATTCATAACCGCTTTAATCTTTTGGGGATCTACCATTACCCCCTCCTTTGAAACTAAATGCCCCAAAAAGGCAACTGAAGTCAACCAAAACTCACACTTAGAAAATTTTTCATACAACTTTTGTTTCCCAAGAACACCCAAAACAATACAAAGATGGTCGGCATGCTCTTCCTCACTTTTCGAATAAACAAAAATATCATCAATAAATACTATCACAAACGAATCAAGAAATAGTTTGAACACATCATTCATCAAACTCATGAAAGTTGCAGGCGCATTTGTCAACCCAAACGACATAACTAGAAACTCATAGTGCCCATAACAGGTCCTAAATGTCGGTTTTGGTATATCCTCAGGCCTAATATTTAATTGATGATAGCCAGACCTTAGATCAATTTTAGAGAAAATGGATGCACCCTGCAACTGGTCAAACAGATAATCTATCCTAGGCAATGGATACTAATTCTGAATGGTGACCCCATTCAATTGTTGATAGTCTATGCACATCATCATACTACCATCCGTTTTCTTAACAAGCAAGACAGGAGCACCACACGAGGAAGCACTAGGACGAATGAAAATTTTATCAAGAAGTTCTTGGATTTGAGCCTTAAGCTCTCTCAATTCCGCCAAAGCCATGCATTAAGGAGGAATAGAGATGGGGTGAGTACCAGGTTCCAAGTCAATACAGAAATTGATATGTCTATCCGAAGGCATACTAGGCAAATCAATATGAAATACTTCTCTAAATTCTGACACCACAAGAATGGATTCAATAGAGGGAGACTCGACCTCAACATCCCGAATATGAGCCAAATAAGCCAACAACCCTGCCCCACCAGTTTCCTAGCCCAGATGGAGGATTTGATCTTAGCTGGTTTAGGCTTGTACACCCCTTCCCACTCTAACTTTTTCATACCCGGAATATCAAGATACACAGACTTAGTGTTACAATTTAACACAGCATCATAGGGGGGACAACTAAGTCATGCCTAAATCAATGTCAGTCATATCCAAAATAACCAAATCAACCAAAATTTGGAATCCCATAAACATACTAGAACAAGCACGATACACATGGGTGACTATAACTAACTTTAGAACTAGGGTAGAAACATGGATGGTGGCATCAAGTAAATCACAAATCATATCAAATCCCAAGGTAAATTGAACGGACACATAATGATAAGTAGAACCCGAATCAAATAACACATTAGCCGACTGGTCACAGACAAGAATAGTACTTGTGATCATTGCATTAAAAGACTCTTCCTTGCTCTTGCCTAGAGAGGCATAACACTGAGCCATGTCATCTTGATGGGAGACTTCCCTGCCTGGCTGAGCCATACCTCTTCCGGCGTTACCATTTCCCCGACCTCCACAACTTCACTGATTTCCTCCTCGCCCAAATTATGGATGTCCTCGACCATTATTACCATTTCCCGTGGGTACCACTGCTCTAGTATGTTGTTGCGTGGGGTCTAACATGCATGGGTGGGGACAGTCTCTCCTTATTCTCCAGATTCTCCACAATTATCACAAGTGCGATCAAAAGACAGCCTGCTGCCCGCCGAAGGTGCGACTCTCTAGCTATCCTGAATCAAATTCTAATGTGGAGTTTACGAGAATAACCTGTAGAAGCCGGCATAGCGGATTGAATTGGTCGGGCTACAAGTGTTGGCCTTCCTGAACCTCTGGAGTAGGAACCCTGAAAGTTACACATACTCTTAACTTTCTTAGCGAACGGCTTAACCTGCCCATCGCGCCTCACTCCTTCCACTTTTTTCACAAAATTTGTTACCTCATTAAAACTTTTTCTTGTAGAAGTCATGTGCACAGACAATACCTCTAACTTAGAATTCAGTCCCTTGACGAATAGATAGATTTTATCTTCCTTAGTAGTCACCAATTGCGTAGCATAAGTAGACAAAGCATAAAACCTTTCCTCATAAGCAGCCACAAACATACCACCTTGCTCCAAAGCCATGAACTCATCATTCTTACTATCTCTCAAGGTCTGGGGCACATACTTCTCCAAGAACAGAGCAGGAACTGGGTCCAAGTGAGTGGGGGTAAAGTTGACGATTTCCATTCCACATAAGCTTTCCACCACTGCTTAGCCTCACTCTGAAGGTGGAAGATCACAAACTCTATTACATATTGATGAACAATACCCAACATATGAAGCCTCTCATAATAATCCATTATGAAATCATAGGCGTCCTCACTCTCAGAACCACGGAACACAGGCGGCTTCAACTTTGGAAACTTAGTCAACATCTCATGCTCATTACTAGTCATTATGGGACCCAACAAAGGACGGAAAAGGGCATCATTACCTAACACTGCACCTCCCCTTGGACTAGTAACAGTAGTGGGGCAGTTGGTTGGGGTTGAGTAGCTTGCACTGTTGGGACGATTCCAGGACCAACCAATCCTTTCAGAAAAGACATGATTTGATTAGCTAACACTGGGTCTAAGGGAGGAACGCCGGTATTCCTAGCCGGTGCATCCTTTTCATGTCCAACATTCCTCTCATCCTTAATCTCTACATTCTATTCCACCTTTCATGATGTGCATGAGGGGCCTCTTCCCTTGGAACATTCTCAGTTAGTGCTCCACCCTAGCGGGTGCCAGTCTTCCGCTGCCCCCTTTGCTCTCCATTTACCCTTTCCTCAATCGCGACCTCTCGCTACGGAATCCTCAACTGGCTCATTGATGGGAGCTGCGGGCCTGGCACTGTTGAACATAGTGTTACCCATCTGTGAACAGAAGAGAGAAGGAGATTAGATACTAATTGGAATCAAGTTATATCACGAAAGGAGACAAGAGAAACCAGAGAGATTTCCTAAAGTCCTATAGCCTCTCGAAGAAAATTGCAGGCGTCTCTTTACCATTCCGTAAGACTCTACTAGATTCATTTTGGTACATCGAGATCAACGAACTTAGGGCTCTGATACCAACTTTGTCACGACCCAGACCATCGTGATTGACACTCATACTAACCCACCGGTGGGAGAACCATTAATACTAATCAGCTAAACCAAAACTAGTCATTTAAAGATATGGATGTAGATTTAAATCTAGAAATAAAGTGGAGTTCCCATAAACTCCGAAAGTCTGATGAATCATCACTAAAACATTGCGGGAAAAACACCCCTAGAATCTGAAAGTCAGTGTACCAAATCATCTAAAGTTCAACAAGACTAAGGAAAATGGATACAACCCAAACTTAATATACAAGTAAGTCTAACTAGAAAGACTGAGTCCGAAATTAGTGTACTAAAACATAGAGGACCCATAACAGCCTGAAAGAACTAATTCACCCTTGAATCCGATCTTTCTCAGGGATCTCCTAAATAAGATCTGTCAGTGGCCGCCTGAAGATACCCTCTACAGAACAAAGAAAGAGTAAGTGCAGTATTAGTACATAACAACAGTGTACTGGTAGGATCATGAGGCTATTCCAGTAAGTGAAACACTTATAACCAGTCACATCATAGTAAACACGCATATACCAAACATATACAATATCAGTTATCTTTTTAGGAGCAATGTACCATTCCACATTGTCAATAATACACATATATGACAAGTCAATGGTCCTCTCATGGAACCCATACCCAAATTGTTAGTTTGCCGAATCGTGACACCCGATCCAAGTTAGTGTGTCGGAACGTGATACTCGTTCCAATATGTATATCGGTATGTGACATACGATCTCAGTTAGTGTGTCGGAGCGTGACACCCGATTCTTTCAACATACCACAATCACAAGCACAATGTACATTCTCATAATCATACAATCATGTGTTGATTCATGGCTTACAATCATGCATTCATACTCATTTGCATTAGATTTGATCAATAGTGCAACATTCGCATACATACATGCATTACAATGAAGCAAATACTAACATACATCACACAAACATGAAATCAAACCATCACCTACCTCGAAACCAAGCTTTTATCCTCCTAAGAAACTTGATTCTTCTTTTTCTGGATTCTTTCCACTTGTTCTAGGTCTACAAACATGTAATATAATGCAAGGATCAATAATTAAGGTCTAATTTACACGGACTTTAAGAAACCCAATAACCCAAGACCAAACCAATGATCCTAAGGTGCAGCTAGGGCTTTTTCCCACCATCCAATTCAGTCCAAAAACCCCCAATGATTAATAACCAAGAATCTAAGTTCTACGGATTTAAAAACATATTAGGGGAGTAAGAACCTTAGCTTTTGCACCAAAAGTAGTGGAATAATGTCAAGGAATCTCCTGGGGTCGTCTCCTAGCTCTTAAGAACGATGTTTGCAGAAAAATGACGTTTTTGGGGTTTAATTCCGACTTAAGTCACGACTGGCCCGCCATAGTGAGACACAACCTGCCACAGTGACCTCGCCCTGGCGGGATAATTCCCGCCCTGGTGGCTTATACGGAAACAGAGATTTAAGAGTTTAGTTCCAAACCCCCATTTCACAACACATATTCAACCAATGACATTCAGAAACTATCCGTTCACGCTAAGGTCAGTTTTGGGAGTTCTACTCACCCGAATTTGATTCCTTAAAATCGTACGGTTTTCTTTATGTCTTAGCTATCTACTCGTGTGATCAAATTTATATTTACGTCTTAGCTATCTACTCGTGTGATAAAATTTATAATTAGATTTTCATTCATTTTCAGATTTACCTAGACCTCACTGACTCCGATGTCATCCAAATATGGACTAGGCTAGGAATTCTCAAGTTACTACCAAAACTTTGACCGGCCCAAATGTTTCTCCGTTGGCTTTTCTATAACGATGGGATCCATCACTCGTCCCCGAATGACAAATTAAGAAAACAAGCTAAAGAAAAAGTGGAGTAGTACCTGAATCGTCGATCAATTGTGGATACTTGTCGCACATCTCCTTCTCGATTTCCCAAGTAGCTTTCTCAATTGGATGATGCTTCTATTGAACCTTCAAAGATTTAATCACTTTAGTCCTCAACATTCGGACATCACTATCAAGAATTGCAATCGGTTCCTCCTCATACTGAAGGTTTTTGTCTAACAAAACTGAGTCCCATTTTATGATGTAATCCCTGTCACCATGATATCTCTTCAACATGGAGACATGAAATATTAGATGAACTCCCGATAGGTTAAGAGGTAAAGCTAATCTATAAGACACTTGCCCTACACAGTCAAGAATTTCAAATGGTCCAATGTATCGTGGACTAAGCTTGCCTTTCTTGCCGAATCTCATCAACCCTTTCATGGGAGACACCTTCAGAAGAACATGTTCACCAACCTGAAATGTCATGTCCCTTACCTTATGATCTGCATACTTCTTCTGTCGACTTTGGGCTTCTAAGATCTTAGCTTGGATGCTTCTTACCTTATCATGGGCGTCCTTCACCAAGTCAACCCAAAAAGGTTTCACATCTCCAGCCTCAATCCATCTTAGAGGTGATCTACATCCCCTCCTATAAAGTGCCTTAAACGGTTCCATGTCAATGCTGGAATGGTAGCTGTTATTATAGGAGAACTCACACAACGGTAGGAACTTATCCCAATGCCCTCCAAAGTCAATCACACATGCCCTCAACATGTCCTCTAACACTTTAATCATTCTCTCCAACTGCCCATCCATCTGTGGATGGAAATCTGTACTAAAAGTGAGTTGAGTACCCAAATCCTTATGCAATTTTCCCCAAAACTTGGATGTGAACTGCGTACCACGGTCTGAGATGATAGAAATGGACACCCCGTGTATCCTTACTATCTCTTTTACATAAATCTTAGCCAATTATTGAGCATTATAGTCTACTCTGACTGGAATGAGGTGGGGTGACGTAGTTAATCTGTCAACCACTACACAAATAGAATCAAATTTCCCCAAGGTCTTGGGGAGACCAACCACAAAATCACTAGCTATCATTTCCCACTTCCATTCCGAAATTAGCATTCTCTGAAGCAAACATGTCAATCTTTGATGGTTATACATCACCTGCTGGTAATTTTGGTACTTAGCCAGAAAGTCCGCTATATCCTTCTTTATGCAAGGCCACCAAAAAAGTCGCTTCACATCTCGATACATCTTGGTCACACCTAGATGAATAGAGTATTGCGAACCATGAGACTCTGTCAACAATTCTGAATCAAGTCATATACTCAAGGGACAAAAATTCATCATTTAAAATTAAGCACACCTCCCGCATCAAGAACCATATCTTGTGCCTTACCACATACTGTCTTCTTCCTAAGCTCATTCAAATTCTCATCCTTAAGTTGTTTGGCCTTGATCTCCTCAAGGAAGGTGGCCTTTATCTCAATGCTACCTAATACCCCACCTTTTTCTAAGAAGTCCAACTGCATGAACTTTAACTCCAAATGTTGAATTTTCTTAGCCAAAGGTCGCTTGGTCACACCCAAGCAAACTAGACTACTCATATTCACTGCCTTCCGGCGTAATGTGTCTGCCACCATGTTAGCATTACCCGGACGATACTGGATGGTCACATCATAATCCTTGAGTAACTCCATCCACCTTCGTTGTCTCAGATTTAGATTCTTTTGAGTGAATATATGTTGTAGAATACGATGATCAGTGAACACCTCACACTTGACACGATAGAGATAATGCCGCCAGATCTCAAAATCAAACACTACCGCTGCCAACTCTAAATCATGTGTTGGGTAATTCCTCTCATGCACTTTCAACTGTCGCTATGCATAAGCTATAACGTTCTTATCCTGCATTAACACAACACCCAAACCCAAATGGTAAATATCACAATAAATAATAAAATCTTTACATTCCACCAGTAGTGCTAGAATAGGTGTTGTGGTCAAAAGAGTATTGAGTTATTGAAAGCTCTCATCACATTTTTTGGTCCATTCAAAAGTACCTCATTTTTGGTCAACCAAGTCAAATGTGTGGCAATACAAGCGAAGCTTTTCACAAACTATCGATAGTAATTAGCGAGCCCCATAAAACTCCTAACTCAGTCACAGAGCTAGGCCAGACCCAATTCTTAACCGCTTCAATATTTTGGGGATCTACCGTTACCCCTTCCTTTGAAACTAAATTCCCAAAAAATGCAACTGAAGTCAACCAAAATTCAAACTTGGAAAATTTCTCATACGACTTTTGTTTCCCAAGAACACCCAGAACAATACGAATATGGTCGGCATGCTCATCCTCACTTTTCGAATAAACCAAAATGTAATCAATAAGTACTATCACAAATGAATCAAGAAATAGTTTGAACACACCATTCATCAAACTCATGAAAGTTGGAGGCATATTTGTCAACCCAAATGACATAACTAGAAACTCATAGTGCCCACAACGGGTCCTAAATGTCGTTTTTGGTATATCCTCAGGCCTAATCTTTAACTGATTATAGCCAGACCTTAGATCAATCTTAGAGAAAATGGATGCACCCTGCAGCTGGTCAAACAACTCATCTATCCTAGGCAATGGATACTTATTTTGAATGGTGACCCCATTCAATTGTCGATAGTCTATGAACATCCTCATTCTACCATCTTTTTTCTTACCAAGCAAGACTCGAGCCCCCCACAGGGAAGCACTAGAATGAATGAAACCTTTATCAAGAAGTTTTTGGATTTGAGCCTTAAGCTCTCTCAATTCCGCCAGAGCCATGCGATAAGGAGGAATAGAGATGGGGCGAGTACCAGGTTCAAAGTCAATGCAGAAATCTATACCTCTATCAGAAGGCATACCTGGCAAATCAATAGGAAATACTTCTCTAAATTCTGAAACCACTAGAATGGATTCAATAGAGGGAGACTCGACCTCAACATCCCGATTATGAGCCAAATAAGCCAACAACCCTGCCCCACCAGTTTCCTAGCCCGAATGGAGGATATGATCTTAGCTGGTTTAGGCTTGTACACCTCTTCCCACTCTAACTTTTTCCTACCCAGAATCTCTAGATACACAGACTTAGTGTTACAATTTAACACAAAATAATAGAGGGACAACCAAGTCATTCCTAAATCAAAGTCAGTCGTATCAAAAATAACCAAATCAGCCTAAGTTTGGAATCTTATAAACATAATAGAACAAGCACGATACACATGGGTGACTATAACTGACTCTCCAACTAGGGTAGAAACATGGATGATAGCATCAAGTACATCACAAATCATATCAAATAGCATGGCAAACTGAACGGAAACATAATGATAAGTAGAACCCGAATAAAATAACACATTAGCCGATCGGTCACAAACAAGAATAGTACTTATGATCATTGCGTCAGAAGATTCTGCCTTGCTCTTGCCTAGGCAGGCATAATACTACTCCCTGTCATCTTGACGGACTACTTCCCTACCTAGCTATGTTGTACCTCTTCCTGCGTTTCCATTTCCCGACCTCCATGGCCTCGCTAATATTACCATTTCCCGCGGGTACCACTGCTCTTGCCTGCTGTTGCGTGGGGTCCAACATGCGTGGGTGGGGACAATCTCTCCTCATATGCGCAGGTTCTCCATAATTATAACAAGTACTATTAAAAGATGGCCTGCTGCCCGCCAAAAGTGCGGCTCTTTAGCTATCCTGGAAAAAAAAATTGATGTCGAGTTCCCGAGTAATTACCTGTAGAAGAGAGCATAGCAGACTGAATTGGCCGGGCTACAAGTGTCGGTCTTCCTGAACCTCTGCAGTAGGAACCCTAAAAGTTACATGTGCTCTTAACTTTCTTAGCCAACACCTTAACCTGCCCATCGTGCCTCACTCCTTCCACTTTCTTCACAAAATCTGTTAACTCATTAAAACTTTTTTCCTGCAGAAGTCATGTGCACAGACAATACCTGTAACTTAGAATTCAGTCCCCTGAAGAATAGACAGATCATATCTTTCTCAGTAGTCACCAATTGCCTAGCAAATGTAGACAAAGCATGAAACTTATCCTCATAAGCAGCCACAAACATACCACCTTGCTCCAAAGCCATGAACTCATCATTCTCACTCTCTCTCAATGTCCGGGGCCCATATTTCTCCAAGAACAGAGCATGAAACTAGGTCCAAGTGAGTTGGGGTAAACCTGATGATCTACATTCCACATAAGCTCTCCACCACTGCTTAGCCTCACCCCTGAAGCTGGAAGATAATAAACTCTACTCCATGCTGATGGACAATACCCAACTTATGAAGCCTCTTATAACAATCCAGGATGAAATCATATGCGTCCTCACTCTCATAACTATGGAACACAGGCAGCATCAGCTTTAGAAACTTAGTCAATATCTCGTACTCATTACTAGTTATTATGCGACCCAACAAAGTACGGAAAAAGGCATTATTACCTAACGTTGCACATCCCATTGGACTACTAACAGTAGCGGGGAGTTTGGTTGGGGGTTGAGTAGCTTGCACTGCTGGGAGGATTTCAGGACCAACCAATCCTTTCAGAAAAGATAAGTTTTGTTGAACTAACACTGGGTCTAAGGGAGGAACGGCAGTATTCCTAGACGGTGCATCCTCTTCCTGTCCAACATCCCCCTCGTCCTGAATCTTCACATTTTCTTCCACCTTTTATGATGTACGGGAGGGGCCTATTCACTTGGAACATTCTCAGTTTGTGCTCCACCCCTAGCGGGTGCCACTCTTCTTCTGCCCCCTTGCTCTCCTTCTACCCTTTCCTCGACCGCGACGCTGGCTCATTGATTGGAGATGTGGGCCTGGCACTGTTGAACCTAGTGTTAACCATCTACGGACAAAAAAGTAGAGGAGATTAGATACCAATTGGAATCAAGTTAAAGCACGAAAGGAGACAAGAGAAAATAGAGAGATTTTCTAAAGTCCTATAGCCTCTCGAAGAAAAGTATAGACGTCTCTCTACCGTTACGCAAGTCTCTACTAGACTCGTTTTGGAACTTCAAGATCAACGAACCTAGGGCTCTGATTCCAACTTTGTCCCGACTCAGACAGTTATGATTGGGACCCATACTAACCCTTCGGTGGGAGAACCATTAATACTAATCAGCTAACCCAAAACTAGTCATTCAAAGATACGGAACCAGGTTTATATGCAAAAAAAAGTGGAGTTACCGTAAACTCCGAAAGTCTAACAAATCATCACTAAAATGTTGCGGAAAAAACACCCCTAGAATCTGAAAGTCAATGTACCAAAACATCTAAAGTTCAACAAGTCAAAGGAAAATGGGTACAACCCAAACAAAATATACGACTAAGTCTAACTATAAAGTCTGAGTCCGAAAAGAGTAGATTAAAACATAGAGGACCCATATGTCACGACCCAAGGCTAGCCCCTGGACGTAACACGGCGTACTCGACCCTGAAAGGGTCTCATACAAGCGTCTAGCATCATCATTACATAAGACATATAAATAATGCGGAAAAATATAAAACTTTAAAATCGAAGTTCAACTTCACATTTCATAAAAGAAATTAATAGGAAATCTAAACTTTGTCTCATTTATCATCTAAAACATAGGAATACAAAGTTTTGGGACTTAGCCATCTACATCAATAAAGGTCTGAATATACAAGATACAAAATAAAACTAAGAAATAGGAAATCCCATCCTCGAACTTGAGGACTCACCACAACTTGGAGATAAGCAATCCAAGTCTTCTTCAAAGGAGAGTGAAAGTCAACTAGCCGGAACCTACACTCATTAAGATGTAGAAGAAAGGAGGGGTTAGCACATAATATGTACTAAGTATGGAAACATGCATAAAATCCATGAAATATGATAAAAAGGACATTTTATTTGAAAAGAATCATTTATGAAGGTCGGAAACCAACATACATCTTCAATGTCAAGATCAAGCCAAAATCACCTTTATGCTCATTATATATTAAAGTCATCACCTTAGTAACCCCTAAGGAACACTTGTGCAATTTATGGTTGGCATCCCATAATACCAACCTTACTAAGCACCCCCCTTCAAGCTACCTTAGTCATACACAGTATCTTTAGACCTTATTATAATCATTTATCACAATTAAGGAAATAGTCGTGTACATTACTTGAACATAAGGAAAGTCATGCATATCAACTATCCACTCAATATACATGGATACATTCATATCTCATCATAACATAAAAGAGCCATCCCATAATAATCCTACTAAGTCCACTTGTGCAATGTGGAAGTGAAGTCCCATAACCCCACTCCTACTAAGTAAACTCACCAAGAAGTCATAGTTTATTCATGTCTCATTCATTATCTTGTCATATAGGGAAGAATATCCATAATCGACATAGACCATGTGAGCTACATGGAATCTAGTGTCCTGTAATCCCACATCGAAAGAAGATGTCCTACTTGCCTAAGGTAGAACTAACATGTTTAGCCTTATGGTGGATCCACTAGCTAAAGTCCTATGTTGGCACATAGTTATGGGATAGTGAGATTGCTTCTACAAACCTGACCTATTGCATTGGCGGAGGAGTTTGCATCTCATGAGTTCACTTGGATGACCCAACCTATTAAATTGGCGGAAGGGCCTTTACCTCATTGACCATATCCACTCGGTACTAAGCATTATTTCTCAAATTATACATAATTAGCCTTAAATTGCATTTACATGTGTGAAGGAGTGCTCTACCCTTCATTCAATACAATATATCATAATAGCTCATAGATTCATTAAAGGTGAGAATGTACTTTCAACCTTAGAATCAACATTAATATATGAGTAGAACTTTCACATTACATTGATAGTGTTTTCATGAGAAATAGACTTTCAATCAACATAATACATCATCATCATCCTAGAATATTCATGCATCAACAAGTATAAGGGTAAGGGAAGAACAACCTTTCAACAATACCATACTTTACACATTAGTCATAGGAGATTTACTTTCTAAATGAATCAATAGTTTATACACATCTTGCATCCATATGTACAAACCCTAGCAATTTACCCCTTTTTTCAAGGTCATGAATCATGTCTCCCGGTTACACCTAAAGATACTACAATAGGCATGAATTTCACAAGATTCAATAACTAAATTCTCATAGAAATAATTCATAGTAATCATCTTGCATCTATACACCCATCACAATACTTGAAATTGGTGTCATAGGGGTGTTAATGGGTTCAAGGAAAATTTTACAATGGAAATCACCATGAAACATCAAATCATCCATAATATAATGCATTTAACATAATAAAATCATTTTTAGGAAGAACTCATGGCTAGAATGAAAACCCTAGTTTTTGAACAAATTACCAATTTTGAAATCAAGAATTGAAGGGCTTCATGGAGAAAAGTGTTTCATGAATCAAGGTCCCCATACCTTAATTGAAGCTTTGCCCACTAATTGGATTGAGAAGATGGATTATTGAGCCCTAATCTTCAAGTTCTTGGTGTTCTTCAATGGAGGAACTTCTAGAGAGAGAAATATTGAGAGAAAGATGATGTTCTTGGATTTCTTCTTTTCTTAATTGGGAGTAACTAAAAAGGAAGAATTTTGACTTCAAAAAGTATATATATTTGTTAGGAAAAGAGTGGGAAAGTGTTGGTTCAAGTTTTTGAGAGACTACTAAAAGATCCTTACTTAAACTTCAAAAACTTACCTTTCCCACGTTTGAGCTCGCCCTTTGGCACCCTTGGCTCACCAAGGGCACTAGGCGACTCGTCTAATGAGCCCTTGGCTCGCCCAAAATTCCAGTAAGCTCCTTAAATGAGCATCTCACTAGGCGATGGGTAGGGTCAATGGGTGAATCGCCAACCCCATTGGCGACCCATGACCTCTCTCGCCCAATTTTCCAGAACCTAGGAAAAGTGAGGGCTGCCCTCTAGGCGAGGAGAGCCCATTTGGCTCATCGCCAAGGAACATGAGCGATGGTACTGCCCATCGCCAAATGAACCAAAGGTAGGTATTATTTTCCTTCATTTTTCTTAGGTAATTTAACGTCCTTGACTTCATCCTAGATGATAACCTCTTCCCTTTTTTATCCTAGTTTAGTCTAAACATATCCGGAAAGTTACTCAAAACCTCACGCCTAGGCTCTAGGTTAACCTACCATTTTTCTGGGGTGTTACATTATCTCCCCCTTGGAAACATTAGTCTTCGAATAACGATATAGACACCTTACGGAAGTGTAGACTGAAGACTAGTAGCCGAACAAGCACGCAACATAACAAAATGCACAATTCATAGAAGGAAACATCAACTCCATTCTCAATACATAACCAATGCAATCTCAAGGAAGTAGGAAACTACATCTATAGCCCATCATGCATAAATCTCATTGATTCACATAAATCGTGGGAGGAACTACCTTCTCCAACTTAAAGCAAGCTCAACACAACAATATGGAGCCAGCATGTCATTTCATAAAAATCATAACTAAGCATGTTCATAAATTTCAACTCATGAAGTCAAGTATGCAACCATCATAACAAAAATGAAAATCAACATGAGGAACATTTACATCGTGAAGACTCAATATATGTTAAACATGAATTCTCACTAGAACATGCATTATTTTAAGGAAATCATGGAAAATTCATACTATACACACGACTCCACTCCCAAAACACTGAAACTCAAGAGGAATTGCTTACCTCACATTTGAATATGAGTAGAAGGAAAAAGATGAGGATAGCGGGACTTCATATTGGCTTCGGCCTCCCATGTAGCACCCTCAACTAAGTGATTCCTCCATAGAACCTTAACGGAAGCTACTTCCTTATTTCTCAACCTCTTTACTTGTCAGTCCAAAATCTCAATTAGGACTTTTTCATAAGAAAGGTTCTCATCAACTCCTAAACCTTATAAAGGAAGGATAGAAACTGGATCACCAATACACTTCTTGAGCAAGGAAACATGAAATACAGGGTGAACCGGAGCCAACTCATTCGGCAAGTCCACCTCATAAGCAACCTTTCCAATACGCTTCAAGATTTGGTATGGGCCCACATACCGAGGACTAAGTTTCCCTTTCTTGCCAAACCTCATCACACCTTTCATAGGCGAGATTTTCAAGTAGACCCAATCACCAACCTCAAATTTAAGATCCATTCTTCTATTATCGGCATAGGACTTTTGCCGACTTTGGGCCATCTTCAACCTTTCTCTAATGAGTCAAACTTTCTCAATGCCATCATAGACTAGTTCGTGACCAATTTGAGCAAACTCACCTACCTCAAACCACCCTACCGAAGATCTACACCTTCTTCCATATAGTGCTTAAAACGAAACCATGGCAATGCTAGAGTGGTAATTATTGTTGTAGGCAAATTCTATCAAAGGAAGATGATCATCCCTATTACCATTGAAATCAATCACACACGCCCTCAACATGTCCTCTAAGGTTTGAATGGTGTGTTTGACTTGACCATCCGTTTGAGGGTGGAAGGCGGTACTAAGTTTAACATTGGTACCAAGCCCTTGTTGAAACGCCTTCCAAAATCTGAAGTAAATTGAGCACCCCTATCCGATATGATAGACAAAAGGAACCCCATGCAACTTCATTACCTCTTTGATGTACAACTTAGCATAATCTTCCGCCGAAAAGAGTAGTCTTGACGGGAAGGAAATGGGCTGACTTAGTCATTCTATCAACAATGACCAAAATAGAATCATGTTGCCTTCGAGTACGAGGCAAACCCACAACAAAGTCCATATTCACCTCCTTCCACTTCCAAGTGGGAATATTTATATCTTGGAGCAAACCTCCTAGTTTCATGTGCTCGGCCTTAACTTGTTGACAATTAGGACATTTGGCTACAAAACCCGATATATCTTTCTTCATGCCATTCCACCAATAGACTTCCAGTAGGTCACGGTATATCTTTGTGGCTCCTGGATGAATAGAATACCGCGAACCATGAGCCTCTTCCAAAAATTGCTCTCTCAAGCCATCAGCATCCAAAACACATAATCTACCTTGGTACGTAAGCACCCTATCTCCCCCTTGGGAGAAAGCCTCAACGGACTTGTTGAGAATCGATTCTTTCAATTCCATTAGGATAGGATCAAGATGTTGCTTAGTCTTCACATCAACTAGAAAGGATGATTCAGAACTATGATTAACCATGAATCCACCCTTCGTGGAATCCACTAGTTGGACACCTAACCGGGCCAATCTATGCACATCGCGAACCAATTCCTTCTTCTCATCTTTTATATGAGCCACACTACCCATGGACAATCTACTTAGGGCTTCCGCAACTACATTAGCTTTGCCGAGGTGGTATAGGACACTCATGTCATAATCTTTCAAAAGCTCTAAGCACCTTCTTTATCAGAGATTCAAATCTTTTTAGCTAAACACATATTGAAGACTTTTGTGGTCGGTAAACACATCTGCATGGACCCCATATAAGTAATGTCTCCATATTTTCAAAGCAAATACCACCGCCGCTAATCCAAGGTCATGAGTTGGGTAATTCTTTTCATGAATCTTGAATTGCCTTGAAAGCGATCACTTTACCTCGTTGCATAAGGACACATCCCAAACCTACTCGAGAAGCGTCACAATATACCATAAACCCATCAGTACCTTCCGGTAAGGTCAACACCAGAGCGGAGGTAAGCCTATCTTTCAATTCTTGGAAGATTCTCTCACAAGCCTCTGTCCACTCAAATTTAGCCTTCTTTTGAGCTAAGGTTGTCAATGGAGAAGCAATAGAGGAAAAGAACTCAACAAATCTCCGATAATAACCGGCCAAACCCAAAATACTTCAAATATTGGTAGGGGATAAAGGTCTATGCCAGCTCATGACCTCATCCGTCTTCTTAGGATCAACCTCAATATCCTTGCCCAAAACAATATGGCCAAGAAAAGTAACGGACCTTAGCCAAAACTCACACTTACTACACTTAGCATATAGTTGGTGGTCTTTAAGGACTTGCAATACTATCCTCAAATTCTTCATATGATCACCCTCACTCCTTGAATAGATCAAAATATTGTCAATAAACACAATCACAAACGAATCAATATATTGCCTAAATACCCTATTAATTAGGTCCATGAACGCCGCCGGGTCATTTTATAGACCAAAGGACTTGACTAGGAATTCATAAAGACCATATCTTGTTCGGAAGGACGTTTTAGAAATGTCAACCTCTCTCACCCTAAGTTGGTGGTAGCCCGACCTTAAGTCAATCTTTGAAAAGTAACTCACCCCTTGGAGTTGGTCAAACAAATCGTCAATTCTAGGGAGAGGGTACTTATTCTTTATAGTGACCTTGTTCAATTGGTGGTAATCAATACTGTCCTAAGGGACTCATCTTTCTTTTTCACAAATAATACCAGAGCACCCCATGGAGATATGCTTGGTTGAATGAAACCCTTGTCTAGCAAATCTTTGAGTTGTGCCTTCAATTCTTTTAATTCAGCTAGAGCCATCCGGTAAGGGGGAATTGATATGGGTTGAGTATCCGGCAAAAGATCAATGTCGAAGTCTATTTCCCATTCGGGAAAAATTCTGGGCAAGTTATCAGGAAAGACTTCCGGAAACTCCCTCACTACAGGGACTAACTCTAAAGAAGGAGTCTCGGATTCAATGTCCATAACCCTAACAATATGATAGGCACACCCCTTAGAAATCATTTTACTAGCTTTTATACATGAAATGAACTGACCTCTAGGGATTGAATTTCCCCCCTTCCATTCTAAGACGGGCTCATTTGGAAATTGAAACTTTACTACCCAAGTTCTACAATCAATGGAAGCAAACAAGCATGAAGCCAATCCATCCCCAAGATGACATCAAAGTACAACATATCTAATTCTATTAAATCAACCAAAGTGACTCAATGAGACAAGCAGATAGGGCATCTCCTATACACTCTTTTAGCTATAACCGAATCACCTACCGGGGTAGACACGGCAAAAGGTTCTTTTAACTCTTCGGGAGACACAAAAAGGGGAACAAAAGATAAAGTGGCATCGGGGTTTAATAATGCATAAACAACAACTTAAAATAATTGTAACATACCGGTAACAACGTTCGGGGACCCCTCTTGATCACTTCTAGATTGGAGGGCATAAGAAGCAATTCTTCTTAGGAGCATTGGCATTAGAACCACTTGGTGTAGCTTGATTACCCTATTTTCCCTTGGTAGTACGGGTTGGACAATCTTTCAATTGGTGCCCAATTTTCCCACATCCATAACACACACCGATACTGGCAAGACATTTCCCCTCATGCTTCTTACCACACTTTACACATGTAGGCTTCTTCATGGAAAATCCACCCCTATTGCCTCCTTAAGGCTTAGGGTTGGATACCTTGTATTTGTTGGGTTTTGGAGCATTGGAGGAACTTTGATTGGAGAACCTCTTCTTAAACCTTGGTCCACTTTAGCCTTCAAACTTACTCTTAGAAGAATTTCCATCGTTGGGCCTTGCCCTCTTCACCACCCTACTTGTCTTCCTAAGCCTTGACTCCTCAACTTGTTGAGCATAAACCATCAACCTTGAGATATCCATGTTGTCATGGAGCATTGCCGCACGACACTCTTCTTCAATAGCATCAGCCACATCGGGGACAAAGCGACTCATTTCATCCATTGGATTAGAAACCAATGAGGGGGCATATTTGGACAACTTAGTGAATTTCAAAGATTATTCTTGGACACTGATACCTCATTGGCGAAGGTTGATGATCTCTTCAACTTCGGCTTCCCTCTTCTCACAGGGGAAGAACCTATCAAAGAAGGCCTTCTTGAATACCTCCCAACTTATAGGACCTGCCCTTATAGGCCTATTGTCCTTCCATTGAGTGTAACATACTTGGGCCAGGTCTTTCAATTGATGCCCGGCTAACTCGGCTTTCTCAATAGAAATGACCCACATAGCCTTCACTATCTTGTAGACCTCCTCCAAAAACTCTTGTGGGTCTTCATTCATTTTGGAACCCAAGAAGATAGGAGGGTTCATCCTAGTGAAATCTCTCAACCGTGAGGCCATGGTACTCACATTGGGCTCTACCCGAGGCCCAACTCCTTGGTTAGCTTGGGCCGTTATGGCTTAGGCTTGAGTTTGAACAGTCATGAGTTGGGTCAATGTTTGAAAAGTCGTCCTTATCTCCACATTAGTCATGACCCCTTCATCATTAGGATCTTGAGGGTCTTGAGGAGCTTGAGAGGGAACCTCCTCATCCACATTCTCCACTTGTGCCCTTCTTGCATTAGCCCTTCTTGTATTCATTGCCTATAACCACAAGAAAAGGGTTAGGATAAAGGACTTCATAGAGTTAGCACTCCAAAGCACGACTAAAGAGTAATGAAAGAAGTGAAGGTTCCTAAATATCTTGTAGCCTCTCATTCATAAGTGTGCCACGCTTCACACTCATGAACAAGATTCTACTAGACGTGGTTCATGAGACATCAACCTAAATATTATTCCCAAAACCTTATGCTTTGATACCAAGTTTGTCACGACCCAAGGCTAGCCCCTGGACGTAACACGGCGAACTCGACCCCGAAGGGGTCTCATAAAAGCCTTTAGCATCATCATTACATAACACATAGAAATAAAGCGGAAAAATTTAAAACTTTACAATTGAAGTCCAACTTCACTTTTCATAAAAGATATTAATAGGAAATCTAGACTTTGTATCATTTACCATCTAAAACATAGGAATACGAAGTTTTGGGACTTAGCCCTCTACATCAATAAAGGTCTCAATATACAATATACAAAATGAAACTTAGAAATAGGAAATCCCATCCTCGAACTTGAGGACTCGCCACAACTTGGAGATAAGCAATCCATGTCTTCTTCAGAGGAGAATGAAAGTCACCTAGCCGGAACCTACACTCATTAAGATGTAGGAGGAAGAAGGGGTTAGCACATAATATGTACTAAGTATGGAAACATGCATAAAATCCATGAAATATGATAAAAAGGACAATTTATTTGAAAAGAATGCATTTATTAAGTTTAGAAACCAACATACATCTTCAATGTCAACGACAAGCCAAAATCACCTTTATGCTCATTACATGTTAAAGTCATCACCTTAGTAACCCCTAAGGAACACTTGTGCAATGTATGGTTGACATCCCATAATACCAACCTTACTAAGCACCCCCTTGAAGCTACTTTGGTCATACACATCATCTTTAGAGATTAATCACAATTAAAGAAATAGTCGTGTTTATTACTTGAACATAAGGAAAGTCATGCATATCAACTATCCACTCAACATACATGCATACATTCATATCTCATCATAACATAAAAGAACCATCCCATAATCATCCTACTAAATCCACTTGTTCAATGTGGAAGTGAAGTCCCATACCCTCGCTCCTATTAAGTAAACTCACCAAGAAGTCATAGTTTAGTTCATGTCTCATTCATTATCTTGTCATATAGGGAAGAATAGCCATAACCGACATATACCATGTGAGCTACATGGAATCCGGTGTCGTGTAACCCCACTCTGAAAGAAGGTGTCCTACTTGCCTAAGGTAGAACTAATATGTTTATCCTTAAGGTGGATCCACTAGCTAAAGTCCTATGTTGGCACATAGTTGTGGGATAGGGAGATTGCTTCTAAAAACCCAACCTATTGCATTGGCGGAGGAGTTTTCATCTCATGAGTTCACTTGGATGACCCAACCAACTGCATTGGTAGAAGGGCCTTTACCTCGTTATCCATATCCACTCGGTGCTAAGCATTATTTCCCAAATTATACATAATTAGCCTTAAATTGCATTTACATGTGTGTATGAGTGCTCTACCTTTCATTCATACAATTCATCATAATAGCTCATAGATTCATTAAAGGAGAGATTGTACTTTCAACCTTAGAATCAATATTAACATGTGAGTAGAACTTTCACATTACATTGATAATATTTTCATGAGAAATAGACTTTCAGTCTACACAATACATCATCATCATCCTAGACTATTCATGCATTAACAAGTATAAGGGTAAGGGAAGAACAACCTTTCAACAATACCATACTTTACACATTAGTCATCGGAGATTTACTTTCTCAATGAGTCAATATTTTATACACATCTTGCATCCATATGTATAAACCCTAGCAATTTACCCTTTTTCTCAAGGTCATGAATCACGTCTCCCGGTTACACCAAAAGATACTATAATAGGCATGAATTACACAAGACTCAATAACTAAATTATCATAGAAACAATTCATAGTAATCGTCTTGCATAAATACACCCATCACAATACTTGAAATTGGGGTCATGGGGTGTTCATGGGTTCAAGGGAAATTTTACAATGAAAATCACCATTAAACATCAAATCATCCATAATATAATGCAATTAACATAATAAAATCATTTTTAGGAAGAACCCATATTTAGAATGAAAACCCTAGTTTTTGAACAAGTTACCAATTTCAAAATCAAGAGTTGAAAGGCTTCAAGGAGAAAATTGCCCCATGAATTAAGGTCCTCATACCTTAATTGAAGCTTTGCCCACGAATTGGAGTTGAGAAGATGAATTCTTGAGCCCTAATATTCAAGTTCTTGGTCTTCTTCAATGGAGGAACTTCTAGAGAGAAATATTGATAGAAAGATGATATTCTTGGGTTTCTTGCTTTATTAATTGGGAGTAACTAAAAAGGAAGAATTTTGACTTTAAAAAGTATATATATTTGTTAGGAAAAGAGTGGGAAGGTGTTGGTTCAAATTTTGGAGAGATTACTAAAAGACCCTTACTTAAACTTCAAAAACTTACTTTCCCCACGCTGGAGCTCGCCCTTTGGCAGCATTGGCTTACCAAGGGCACTAGGCAACTCACGTAATGAACCCTTGGCTCACCCAAAATTCCAGTAAGCTCACTAAATGAGCAGCTTACTAGGTGATGGAGAGGGTCAATGGGTGAATCTTCAACCCCATTGGCCGCATGACCTCTCTCGCTTAATTTTCCAGAACCTAGAAAGAATGAGGGTTGTCCACTAGGAGAGGAGAGCCCATTTGGCACATTGCCAAGGCACATGGGTGATGCAACTGCCCATCACCGAATGGACCAAAGTTAGGTATTATTTTCCTTCATTTTTCTTAGGTAGTTTAAGGTCCTTGACTTCATCCTAGATGCTAACCCCTTCCCTTTCTTATCCTAGTTCAGTCTAAACATATCCGGAAAGTTACTCAAAACCTCCCGCTTAGGCTCTAGGTTAACCTACCATTTTTTCGGGGTGTTACACCATAGCAGCCTGAAGGAACTTGCTCACCCTTGAATCCGATCTTGCTCAGTAATCTCTTAAATGAGGCCTGCTACTAGCCGCCTGAAGATGCCATGTACTCAACAAAGAAAGAGTAAGTGCAGTATCCGTACACAACCACAGTGTATTAGTAGGATCACGCGGCTATTCCATATACCGAACATATACAATATCAGTTATCTTTTTACGAGCAATGTATCATTCCACATTCTTAATAATACACATGCATGACAAGTCAATGTTCCTCTCATGGAACCCATACCCAAACTGTTAGTTTGCCAGATCGTGACACCTGATCCAAGTTAGTGTGTCGGAACGTGACACCCGTTCCAATACGTATATCAGTACGTGACATCCGATCCCAGTTAATGTGTCGGAACTTGACACTCAATTCATTCAACATGCCACAATCACAATCACAATGTACATTCTCATAATCATACAATCAAGTTTTGATTCATGGCTTACAATCATGCATTCATACCCATTTGCATTAGATGTAATCAATAATGTAACATTCGCATACACACATGCATTACAATGAAGCAAATACTAACATACATCACACAAACATGAAATCAAACCATCACCTACCTCGAAACCAAGCTTTAATCCTCCTAAGAAACTTGATTCTTCCCTTTCTAGATTCTTTCCGCTTGTTCTAGGTCTAAAAGCAAATAATATAACGTAAGGATCAATAATTAAGGTCTAGTTTACACGGATTATAAGAATACAAGAATTTGAAGATTGACGGATCTTTTAATTCTTTGTTTTAATTAAAGTGTTATAATATATTTATTGATTTTTACGTTTTATCAATATATAACACTAGATAGTATGTCTAGTGGCCTTTTATTAACAATAAAAATATTAAATATTTACCAATATGGATCAGTACATGTTAAGTGGTCAGCAACTTTACCAGTCAATATAAAGTAACATTATTTATCATATATAGATATAGATACACGTGATACATCATAAGGACTCAATTTATTTTAACCTAAATTTTGCACTTTAAGCTACATGACATGAGTTCCATTGTCTTATTCAATAATGTTTTACTACTTATGCTTTCAACACTTACTTTGAATATTACAAATGATAAATTACCACATACCCCCTTCAATTTAATTTATTCATCTAATTTTTGCGTGGCACAGAATTAATGAAAATAAAGAAGATTTTTGAATCTTGTAATCTTAATTGAAGATATTGAAAATGCATCGAGGTTCTCTTTATTCTTATGTTCTTAAACATGGAAAGTGAAAATTAAAAACCAAGAGTTACCAAAAAGGAAAAAAAAAACATTCTTTTTTGGAAGGACAAAAAAAAACAAGAAAAGAAATTAAAAAAAACAAAGTACTAAATAAAAACACATTTCATTCCATGATAAACATACTGAAAGATAAATTAAAATCAAAGATAGAATAAACATAATCATTAATATGAAAAACTTAACTATATAAGTATCAAATTAAGTGATTGAATTTTAATTAAAACAAGAAAATTCTATTCATTGGATCCAGATGGAAATTCATTGGAATCGGATGAAGAATGTTCTGTAACTCTTAGAGGAGAAAATGCACTTCCAATGGTTTGATATGGAGATTCAAAACCAAGCTCCTTTTTTATGCTCACTACTCTTTCAATCTCTTCATCTACAACTTTCAAGGCCTTGCACAGATTTTTAAGGTCAAAGGAACTGAGTTATTCAATTGAAGGTTCTTTCCTCGATGCTTGAAGTGCTTCTCCATAATTTTTTTCTCTTTCGAATGAAATCTCCAATCTGTTTAGCTTCCTATTGATCTCATCAATAATAGCATTTTGATGAGCAATAACGATGGGGTTAGGAGCATCAGTATCACCCGGAGGATTTTCTCCCAAAAATCTATTCATAATAGACTCAATGGAAGGGTGTCCACATGAATATGGTTTATTGCTACGAGAAAAAACTACAACAACAACATCAGCACCACACAAAGTCGAGAGCTCGGTTTCCTTTGTAAAGACTCCATCGCGTCATTTTGAGAATATTACTTGTAAATTGCTTTGATTTTGCATCCTTACCATTTCAACTCTTCATCGGCCATTATTAGGCCTTCTCATGGCTAAGCTTCTGTTTTGAGAATGTAAGAAAATGTGATTCTAAAGATGTATTTATAGCGATAAAATCATCATAGTATCAGTTGAAAATGAACTCAAATGACAAAAAAGTAAAATATTTATGATGTTTCCTTATTTGGTAGATTTGAACAAAACTCATTTCATATTAATTAAATTTCTCTTTTAGTTTCATTGTATTGTTAGTCAACATGTAAAGATAGTAACTACGAACGACATATTTTTTAGTTAGATTTATGTTATTGGATTATTGAAAAAAAAAATCTTGTGTCATTCTTTTGTAACATATGTTTAGTAAGTTAATATGTAAATTGATGATAATTTCTAAGGTAAATATTTTTTTTACTATTTTTGTATATTTTCTAGATCTTCTTTTGTTCAATTATGTATATTTCCTTATAAAGGCATACTTAATAAAGACATTCCACTATTATTAACAATATGAAAATACTTACTGTCTAACTCATATTTAACAAACAAAAAAATTAAGCACCTCTATTTAAAATTTTAAGTTAGTTGTGTGTGTTCTAGAGCGTTACTAAATTCGTAAAATATACTTGTAACTTATGACAAGTGAAAAAATATCGTAATAGAAAATCCTAATGCAATTTAACTTGTATCTACAATTTTAGAATAATCTCGAGGACTTTATAATTCATTTTAAATTCTTACTATGATACAACAAATTTTGTCTCTTTTTTTTAATCATCCAACCATCTGATGTTTGAACATAATATGATGCATTATGGAATAATATATAATAACCATCCAAAAAAGTATAAATTTCAAGGATTGTATGTACTTCATTCTCGTAACGTCATCTATCTAACTTTGTGACTTGAAATCACTTTAGTGAAACTCATCTATACCTCTTTTTCATTATTATTTTTGTCATTTATTTGTGTAGGTTACTAACTTTTTTCAGTGACGCTTCTTCTTTTTATCTGTAGATATCTATACGTTGAATAATTTATATTACTTTCATAACAATTTTCTTTCATCAATGATTTCTACATGTAAAAGAAATATATACACAAAACTTTACACATCGAAAAATCACTACAACAAATTTGGCTTAAGGCCACACTTATTCTAGACTACGCTTGAAAAGTGTTGTAACACCTCAGTATTTGAAAGAGCTAAAAATTGAAAGAACTAAATTGGAAATAGCCAAATCTGAAAATTTGCAAGTTAGGCCTAAGTTATGAGTTTTGGGTCAACTTCAAACGACCATAACTTTCTATACAGAATGAGTTAGGTGTCCCACAAGATATCAAATGAAAGGTCTTGGAATCCTCTTTCAAAACCACTGAGTTTGCTAATTTTTGATCTCATATGAGGGTGATATGACTGTTTGAAGTCGGGCTGTTCAATTAAGTAAAGTTACCCGAAAATATGAGGGGTATTTTTGTCTTTTCCTTACCCTTTTAGATTTAAGCATTTTTAGTAAATAATTAGGGGTCTAAACTGATTTGGTTCAGTTTTCCCAAATCAAAATACGCTTAGGGTTTTAGAAAAGATTTCAAGAAAAGAAAAGAGGAGAAGATTCAAGCATTCGTCAAGTTCTTGAGGTTTTCTTGTGGATTTTCGCCAAGGGTTTGATCCCTAAGAGGTATGTGAGTTCTCATAGTGTTGGATTCTCTCACCCACATGTCAATCATGTTATTTTCAATGCAAATTCATTCTTAAAGTTGAAGAATTTGAGTTCCTGTTGAGTTTTCTTAGAATACCTTTCATAATCTTGATTGTTGGGATTTCGATGAGTTCTTGAGATAAGTTTTAGTGTTTTGAGGGTTATTTCGAGTACATTATCATGTACATCCGTTGAGTATTTGATTCTAAGTGATTGGGGAAGAAACCATTAGATTCTAATCGAATTAAGGTCAGAAAACAAGTAGAAAAATTCGTCAGAATTACCTGGGAAGGGGCTGGGGCGGCGCACCCCAGATTCGCCAGAGGGGCTGGGGTGGCACCCCAACAGTGCGCCTGAAATGGGTCTCTGAACTTTAGGGACTGGCGCCCCGCGCCAGCAATGCGCCAGGGTCGCCTGCCCCCACCCTTTTTCCATCATTTTGCCCATCTAAGTTCTCCTAAAGTATACCTTAACTCCCTATTGATTCTAACTAGTTTAAACTACTTCTAAACATCTAGAAATCATTCATGAACATGAATCATTACCTTGAATCCATAAATTCAAATTCAAGGTAGAGCTAAGTGTCAAGTCTTGAGAGTTCTTCGAGTCATTTTAAGAAGGCTTTACAAATTGTTTTAAAACTTGTTTTAAATGACTTGAGCACTGAGTTGAGGAAGATTACAGCTAAGTTCATTTTCTTTAAAATGATATATGGGAACTAAGTATTACCAAGAGCAAATGTTTTTACATTTAAGATGAGAGGAAACATCGATTTCCAAAGAGTTCATGAACAATTTTCAGTATTATCTCTTTTTAGAGAAACATTTTGAGTAATAATCTCAAATTTGAGGAAGAAATAATGTTTCTTTAAAATATAATGAGCTAATTTTTATTTTGGGAGTAGTATTGAGCACCAATATGGGGGAGAGTTCTAACAACTCACAGCCCCCATAAAGCATGTAACCAACGTAGGTAGAAAACGGTCATACTTTTTAGATGATTCCTTTATTTCTTTTTAGCATAGACTAGTGGATCCACTTAGTTAATGAGTTCTATACCCCGACAAAGAATAGGACAATTTTGGTAGTGAGGGCTAGACGATATACCATCACATAGCTCATAGTGATGGTTGTCGGCTAGAGAATCTCCCAACATTTTCTATTTTTGTATTTTTGTATACAAATAGAGTTTATATTGTATTTTCTAATACACTGACTTGTTATCTACAATTTTAAAACTTTTCTTTATACTGCATTATTTCTATTGCTTTATACTGAAATGAGGTTGAGTTGAGGTTAGACGAGGTAAGTGTTTCTTCGGTTCCAGTTCAAACTTATGTCATGATTTAGATTTACCCTTGCATGCTCGTACATTCCATGTACTGACGCCATTTGGCCTGCATCTTTTATTTGCAGATACAGGTAACCAGGATCAGCATTCAACGCTTCGTTGATTCAGCTGAGCTTTAGAGTTGTTTGGTGAGCCTTCTTGCTTCCAGAGGATCCCTTCTTTATTTTTAGTTATGTTAGTTGTTAGGATGATCGGGGGTCTTGTCCCGACATCCCTAATAGTATTAGAGGCTTCATAGATAGATAGATAGATAGATAGTAGTTCATGAGTCTTTTCCATTTTCAGTATAAATGTTTAAAGATTGAGTTGCCTCTTTGGTCAGTTGAATGTTTCCTTTATAACATTCTGAGTTTCTTACATGATTTTATCTTTTGAGATCTTTTAAATGTTGAGTAAAGTCTTCCACTAAGTAGTGAGTCAGGCCAAGAGTTCGCTTGGTGCCAGTAATGGTACTCGAGTGTCGGTCACGTCCAGGGTGTAGGCCCGGAGCATGACAAGTGTTGCCAAAAATATGTAAGGGCACCCTTTCAAGGCGTGACCGTTGTACACAACTTTTGGCCACATAAACTTTGACAACACTTTTGAAGCGGGTTTTTAGAAATATTGGCTACACAATATAAGTGTTGTCAAATCATAAAACAATAAGTAACGTTATTTATACATATGACTACACTTTTACGTGTGCTTTATTTGTAATTCTAAAAACAAACTTTATAATGTGCCTTGATAGTTCTGATAATTTTTAAGCTAAAATAATAAGATACCTACATATATCTATTTCCCCTAATTTCTGAAAAGAAAAAAAATGCTATTAGCCATAATAATTTGTCTGAAAATAAAAAAGTTCCCTCCATATATCTAGTATTTACCCCCAATTTGTAAGAACCAATGTTTTAAGAGGTGGGACATAAGGCAGAGCATTTTACTAAGCATAGGGTGAGGCGTAAGCCTCGAGACATGGGGTGTAAGCCCTATCGATCTTTAGATTTTTAATTTACAATATATAATCTAATAACATAATAACACAAAATTATAAAAATACATTAATAGTTTGAAATGATTACAAACATGATCAGGAAAACTCATAGAAAATAAAATTTCTAACATGATTATACAAGAATAAATAATCTAATATCTTAACTTTATAATAATAAAAGAATCATTATTTCTAATAATATATTATTATCATACTATAAAATTTACTCCCTCCCCTCCCCCCCAAAGAAAACAATCAATAAAACCTATTAGTATTATAGTAAAAACATCAATCCATCATGAATAAAAATAATATTGCTTTTAAATAGCAAAATAAATTATGATAATTTTTTAGGCATTTGACAAAAACATGAGGACCAATGATAAGTGAAAAAATAAAATTTTGCTATGTATTTTTAAGAGAAATGTTACGTAATATATAATCACACTCACAGTGTTATCAAATAGTAAATATGTGATAATACAACTTAATATTTGAGTTACTCTCAATCTTCTTATTTCTAAAGATTACAAAACCATTAAGAATCATTCATTTATTCAAGAATTATGATGGTCAACAATGTTAACTAAAGAATTTAACACATAATTTGTGTAAGATCTGTTAGGCAAGCCCCGAGCATTGGGTGTTGTGTCTGCTTAGGGCATACAATCAGGCGCTTAGGGCATAAGTATTACAGAACTAAGCCCCACACTTAAGTCTCGGGGTGTTTTGCTAGAGCCCCGCTCTGAGGCGAGTCCAAACAGACTCTTTTAAAACAATGGTAAGAACATTCTCAACTCTAAAATTCATTCCCAAGATTCTCACTAATCACTACCTCTCAACTCTTCAATTATGTGCTATCATCTAGGGTGTAGGCTCGGATCGTGACAATTTTTTTGTGCAGTAATAAGTTAGTGGAGAACCAAAACTCTTAGCTAGGTATTATTCTCCTTAATCATATTATGATTATGATGATGTTTTAAAAATGCCTATTCAATTCCATGTTCCTAGTTGAGTCAGAGTATGCCTCATCTTTGTTATATTGAAGTTCCTAATTTTCACAGTAATTTGACAAGAAAACAAGTCCATAAATATCTACCTCCATTATGCATCCAGATAAGTTGTTTATGACTTATAAGTTCCTATTATGATTATCTATTGAACTAGTAAGTCTCTATTATAATTACTAATTTATAATTTGTTTAGCTAATCTACTAGTTGAGATTAAGTAAATATGTTATTTAATAAATTTGGTAATTTGAGTTATTGGTTAGGTATTAATACATTTGAGTGTGCACTTTGATGCTGGGCATGAACTTTCGTAAGTCTAGGCAGCTAAATATTAGGATTACTGGATAGTTAATCAAGTGATTGAACTGTAGATAGAATACTGATTGAGATGTTTTCACTTTGCTTAGTTTGTATTTACCCATTTCTTTTACAAAACAAAGTGCAAGACAAAATGTAAATTGTACATTATTTGTTCAATTATAACCAAAAACATTGCAGGATTATGCTAGTCAATCAAGTTATTTCAATCCATGGTGTTGTATTAAATATGAATATTTTATGAAATCATACTACATGTTGATTTTCTTCTAATATTTTAACTTTATGTGTAGGATAATGCGGGTGATTCAATTTGAAATGGTGATCATAAGACAATTCAATCATTTGAATTTGATGATGCCGACTCTTTGAATAATTTCAATGTTAAAATTTATATTTAATTTAGTGGAATTCAGTTTAATTACTATTTATACTAAGATGTAGCCTTCTCAAAGTTTAATGTAAATGTATACATTTTTGAATTATTATTTTTGAGTTATAATTAGATATACATAATGTGTGATCATAGGGACATCAATTATATTGATCATTGATCGTAAATTGTGTCATGTAAATTTGTAAAGGCTACACTTCAAAAATGTTTCCTTAGAGGAGGTCATAAAGGTCACATTTTGAAAGTGTGGCCTATAAGCTAGCGAAGGCCACAATTAAAAAAATATAATTTTAGGTCATAGAAAGCATTGTCATATCATGTGCTATAAGCATGTACATTTTATAGTATAGGCAACATTTTTGAAGTTGGCTTATAAGGCAACACTTGAAAAGAATAACCTTAGGTCAAAGGTTATGCTAGTTTAGGCCAGCCCCAGTTTGCCTTAAGTCAAAAAGTGTGGCATTTGATCAAAGACACTTTGATATTTTAGGCTACACTTCTCTAGAGTGGCTAAAGATCCAAAATTTTGTAGTGTATCTAGAGCAAGAATTTTTATTAGAGCAGTTTGTCACGCCCCAAGCCTACACCCTAGACATGGCCAGCACTCGAGAACCATTGTTGGCCCCAAGCGAACCCTTGGCCTGGCTTACCTACTTAGCGGAAGACTTAACTTAACAAGATAATCTCAAAACATAACTTTAAAGAGATATAAACTTAGCCAAAACGGCAACTGAAGTTTGTAAACAACATCTGAATGATAATATAAAGACAATTGAACTACTAACTGACTGACTGTCTATGAAGCCTCTAAAAACAACTGAGATGGATGTTGGCACAAGCCCCACAACATCCTAATGGACTTATAAAATAATTGAAAGTAATAAAAGGAGTCCTCCGAAATGCAAGGAGGCTCACCAACTAACTCTGGAGTGCTTACTGGATCAATGATGCACTGGATGCCGATCCTAGTTACCTGCGTCTGCATCATAATAAGATGCAGTCCAACTGGAATTAGTACATTCAATGTACGAGTATGCGAGTCGAAATGCTAAATACAACATAGGCTTGAAAGGAATCTGAAGAACTTACCTGGCTCAACTCAACTCAACATAACTGAACATTTCAATATAAAGCAGTTTAAAACAAGGGCAATAAAAAGAAAACTAGTTTAAAACATAATGTCAACCCTGTGTGTATGCAAAGATACAAACAAACTCTGAAATGTATGTGAAAATACAATAAACTGTGTATATAAGAATACAATTACTGATGTGGGAGTTTCTCTAACCGACAACCATCACGTAAGAGCTATTGTGATGATACAACATTTTGCCTCACACTGCCAGGGCTGTCCTATACCTTGCCGAGGGTATCCTGAACTACTAAGTGGATCCACTAGTCTATGCTAAAAAGCACTAAAGGAATCATCTAAAAAGTATGACCCTTTTTAACCCATGATGGCTGCATGGTTTATGGGGGCTGTTAGTTGTCTTAACTCTCCCCCATATCAGTGTTCAATACTACTCCCAACAATAATATAATATTAGCTCTTATGTTTTAAAAACATACTTCTTCTGTGATTTGAGATTAGTGCTCAAAAACTTAGCTCAAAGGCTATCTTGGAAATCAAGGTTTCCCCTCTTGCTTCATTTAGAAAGCGATTACTCTTTTCTGAAAACTAGCTCGAAGGCTCTTTGGAAATCGAGGTTTCCTTTCTTGTTTAAATGTGAAAAATTTTTAAACCCTTTGGGAATACATAGTCCTCATATACTTTTGAAGAAATGAACTTCAAGTTTTACTCTTTACTGAACTTAAAACTTAAGTCTTAAAACAAAGATAAAACGTTTGCAAAAGACTTTTGGAAAACTTTAAGAACTTCTCTAGACTTTGATCTTAACTTCTCATGACCTGACTCTTAACTGGTGCTTGAATTGAATTATGGATTCAAGGATTTTGATTTGTGATAGGAAGGATCACAAGATGTTTAGGAATGATCTTAAATAGCTAAACATGAGAAAAGTCACGAAATCACCGTCTTGGAACAAGTCCGCGACGCGGAGGTGTTTTAAATAATTACTCGCTAAATTAAATTTTGAGGCAGAGGAGTCCGCGTCTTAACCGCGGCGTGGAGAAACTTTTTGATCACTGGTGGAGCAAGTCTGCGACGCAGAGTTGCGTGCCAGATCACGCTCGAGTTTTTCCTTCTCCATTCTACCGCCCCAATTCTCCTAAACTCGACTATTGATCTCAAATTCATTTTAGATTCTGATGCCCAGCATATGGAATCAAGAACCTAACACAAAAAAAACTCTATAATTCGACTCAAAGATCTCAGAAAATTCCTCAATTCATCCCAATTCAAGAACAACATTCAAATTCAAGAATACATGTCAAGAACATCAAACTTTCAAACTCTTTTAGGACAAATTTCACTGAACTAAACATGTTTGGTGCGTGGGTGAATGAACCCAATGCTATGAAAGACTCACATACCTTGTAAGATTAATTCCTTGGTGAAATCCACCACCAAATCGCAATATCTTAGCGAAATCTGAGCTTTTCTTCTCCTTTCTCCTCTTTTCTCTTTTCTCCAAGCCCTAGCGTGAATTTCCAATTGACTAAACTGATCTCATTCTGATTTGACCCTTAATTAATACACTAAAATGAATTAAATTAATTGGGTAAGGAAAAGACTAAACTACCCTTCAAAAAATCCGGATTAGACTTTCCTTAATCGCACAACCCAACTTCCAAAGGGGATAACTCACGCATACGAACTCGGAATCACGCAAACTCGGCGGCGTTGGAAAGATAATTCCAAGATATTTCCAACCATATCTGGAAATACACCTAACTCATCATGATCTAGTAGTTATGGCCGTTTTAAGTTGACCAAAACTCAACTTTTCCTAACTTAAACAAATTTTCTAGATTTTCATTCTTTCCAAAAATGGTTATTTCCAATTATTAGCTTTTTCCTAGTTATTTCAAAATGCGAGATGTTACAATATCTCCCCCTTGGGAACATTCGTCCTCGAATGAGATTACTCTTACTAGGCTAAGGGTGTAATATCAAGTTCAAACACCCAACAAGCAAATGCAACAAACAACATGCTCAGTCATAATTTAAAAAGTACTAAGAAGAGAATTAGTACCTTGGTCTGCATTTTCTCCAGACTCAAATATATATGGATATCTCTTCTTCATTTCCTCTTCAGCTTCCCAAATAGCTTCCTCAACAAATTGATTTCTCGAAAGGACTTTGACTGATGCTACATCTTTTGTTCTCAACTTGCAAACTTGGCGATCTAGAATATGAACAGGAATCTCTTCATAAGATAAGTTATCCTTGATCCCAATATTTTCAGTTGGAATGATCAATGAAGGATCTCACATGCACTTCTTCATCATGGAGATGTGAAACACCGGATAAATCACGGCTAACCGTTGTTGTAGCTCCAACTTATAAGTTACATTGTCAATCCTCTTGGATATTCAATAAGGTTTAATATACCGAGGACTAAGCTTCCCTTTCTTACCAAACCTCATAACACCCTTCATGGGTGAAACTTTTAGATATACCCAATCATCTACTTCGAACTCTAACGCCCTTCTCCTAACATCAGTGTAGGATTTCTGACGACTCTGCGCCGTTTTCAACTTCTCTTAAATCACTTTCACCTTCTCTGTAGCTTGATGAACTAGATCTGGTCCTATCAATCCTGCTTCACCAACTTCAAACCATCCAATAGGAGATCTGCATTTTCTTCCATAAAGAGCTTTATATGGAGCCATCTGGATTCTAGAGTGGTAACTATTATTGTATGCAAATTCAATAAGGGGTAGGTGATCATCCCAATTACTTTTGAAATTAATCACACAAGCCCTCAACATATCTTCTAATGTCTGAATAGTGCGCTCTGCTTACCCATCTATCTGAGGGTGAAATGTAGTACTTAAGTTCACTTTTGAACCCAAGCCTTTCTGAAAAGATTTCCAGAATTGTGCAGTAAATTGAGCACCCCTATTTGATATAATCAAAACAGGGACTCCATGAAGTCTTACCACCTCCTGAATATATAACCTGGCATTATCCTCTGCTGAATGGGTGGTCTTTACCGGCAAAAAGTGGGTTGATTTTGTCATTCTGTCGACAATTACCCAAATAGAATCATGCTGCATGCGAGACCTTGGTAAACCTGTGATGAAGTCATATTAATCATCTCCCACTTCCATTCCGAAAGCTCTATATTCTGAGCCAAGCCACCGGGCCTTTGGTGCTCTACTTTAACTTGTTGGCAATTTGGGCATGTAGCAACAAATTATGCAATCCCCTTCTTCATATTATTCCACCAATACACCTCCTTCAAATCATGATACATCTTTATGGAACCCAGATGAATGGAATATCTGCAGCTATGAGCTTCTTCTATGATCCTTTCTTGGAGTCCATCTACCATTGGTACACACAATCTACCTTGATATCTCAGTACGGCATCTCCCCCTTGTTCAAAAGCTAATACTTTTTGCTTATGAACATTTGCCTTCAATTCAAGAAAAATAGGAATAGGGTCTCGGTCTTGCTTGCCTTTTACTTTTGACACTAATGATGATTCAGCCCCATTCAGCACCACTACTCCTCCTTCTGTGGAATCTATAAGTCTGACTCCCAAGCGTGCAAGTCTATGCACATCTTTTGCTAGCTCTCTCTTTTATTCTTCAACATGGGTGGTACTACCCATAGACAACCTGCTTAAGGCATCAGCAACAACATTAGTCTTACCTGGGTGGTAAAGAATACTCATGTCATAATCCTTGAGTAATTCTAACCACCTCCTCGGTCTGAGATTGAGCTCTTTCTAAGTAAACACATACTGAAGGCTCTTTTGATAAGTGAACACATCCACATGAACACCATAAAGATAATGGTGCCATATTTTCAAAGCAAATACTACAGCAGCCAATTCTAAGTCATGGGTTGGGTAGTTCTTCTCATGAACTTTCAACTGTCTGGAGGCATAAGCTATAACTTTGTCATTCTGCATTAACACACAACCCAATCCAACTCAAGATGCATCACAATACACCACAAAACCTTGCATACATTCTGGTAAGGTCAATACTGGGGCAATAGTTAACCTCTTTTTCAATTCCTTAAAGCTTTTTTCAACTTAATTGTTTTCTGAGTCAATTTGGTTAAAGGGGATGAAATAAACGAGAACCCCTCTACCAACCTTCTATAATATCCAGCCAAACCCAACAAATTCATTATATCAGTTGGAGATGTGGGTCTAGGCCTACTCTACACTGCCTCTATCTTTTGAGTATCAACTTTAATTCCATCACCGAAAACTATGTGGCCCAAGAATGCCACCGATTCAAGCCAAAACTCACATTTCGAGAACTTAGCATACAACTCCTTTTCTTTCAAAGTCTAAATAAGTATTCTAAGATGGCTAACATGATTTTCTTCATTACTTGAATAGATTAGTATGTCATCAATGAAGACGATAACAAACATATTTAAATAAGGTTTGAAAACTCTATTCATAAGGTCCATGAACGTTATAGGTGCATTGGTCAAATCGAACGACATGAACAGAAACTCATAGTTACCATAACCGGCCCTGAATGTTGTCTTTGGAATATCACACTCCCTTACTTTCAACTTATGGTAGCCAGATCTGAGGTCAATCTTAGAAAAACAAGAAGCACCCTGAAGTTGATCGAATAAATCATCAATCCTTAGAAGAGGATACTTGTTCTAGATGGTAACCTTGTTCAACTGATGGTAATCTATACACATCCTAAGGGAACCATCTTTCTTTCTCACAAACAAGACCGGAGCAACCTAAGGTGAGACACTTGGTCGAATAAACCCTTATCTAAGAGATCCTTTAACTACTTTTTTAAATCTTTCAACTCTGTTGGTGCCATCCTATATGGAGGAATAGAGATAGGACGAGTATCTGAAAGAACATATATACCGAAGTCTATCTCTCTCTCAGGAGGGACTCCGGGTAGATCATCTGGAAACTCTTTTACAATAGGAACTGACTGGATAGGAGGTATCTCAATACTAGAGTCATTAACTCGGACTAAGTGATAGACACACCCCTTAGAAACTAACTTCCTTGCCTTAAGGTACGAAATGAAACGACCCTTAGGCACTGTTGAACTGCTTTTACACTCTAAGACTGGCTCATTTGGAAATTGAAACTTGACAACTCGAGTTCTACAATCAACTGAGGCATAACAGGCATAAAGCCTCAAAATCTACCATGTCTAACTCAATTAAGTCATCCATGGAACTCTTGTGATTGACGAAAATGGGACAATTATGATAAACTTTATCTGCAAGAATGGACTCACCAACAGGTGTAGAAACACTGAATGGTTCACTAAGTTGCTCAAGAATAACATCAAAATTCATAGCAACATATGGAATTACAAAAGACAAACTCGCTCTTGGGTCTAGCAAAGCATAAACTCCTGGGTCTAGCAAAGCATAAACAGTAAAGTCAAAGACTTGGATCATACCAGTGACAACATCTGGTGAATCCTCTTGCTCTTGGTGACAGTGGATAGCATATAAGCAGTTTGTTCCTCCACCAGTACCGAAAGTAACCCCTCTAGGTGCAGCTCTGTCTAGTGGAGCAACTCAAGAAGACTGGTATTTGTTTCCCCAATTACCATTAACCTGCATGTTCTTTGGACACTCTCGCATGAAATGCCTATTTTGACCACACTTTAAACAACCAGTGGAGCCCTCACGACAAGTACATGAGTGGTTACAACCACACTTGGCGCATGCAGGAGGCTTACTACCCCCTTGTGCCACGCTACTCTGAGAATAAGAAAGTTTAGATCTGAAATTTTGACTATTGTACTCACCTTTGTTCTTAGGTGCAGGTGCACTAGCAGATGATGAAGCAGGTCCCTTTTGTTTCTGTTGGAAAGATGACCGGTTGGCACTACTTGTCTGTTGCCCGAACTTATTCCATGTCTTGGCTCTCTTGTTCTTAAACTTTTCTTTATCCCTTAGCTTCTCTTCATCAACCTGCTGCACATACACCATTAGCCTTGATATATCCATGTCCCCAATTAGCATTGCAGCCCTACCTTCCTTACTAGACAGATGAGGCAGCTCAGCAACAAACAAGCTCATTCTACTCCTTATGTCTGCAACTATCTCCGGAGCATAACGGGATAGTTGGGTGAACTTCAACCCATACTCATGAACACTTAGCGACTCCTGTTTAAGGGTAAGAAATTCTCGTACCTTATCCTCTTTCAGTTCTCGTGAAAGAAACGCCCCAAGAAAGCCTTCTCAAAACAGGCCTAACTCGCAGGTGGTGCATCCTCAGCTCTACCCCCTTTCCACTGGTCAAACCAAGTCCTAGCGACATTCTTCAGTTGATATGCAGCTAGCTCAATTCTCTCAGTATCAACAACATGCATCACATCAAACACCTTTTTCAGTTCATCAACAAAGTTCTCTAAATCCTCAGAAGTGCTTGAACTAGTGAAACTTGGATGATTCATCCTCAAGAACTCACGATTCCTTGAAGTGTGAGACTCTTCTTATCGATCCCCTCTTTGTTGCCCAACCTGGTTAGTCACAGCTTGACTCAGCATCCTAATAGCTTCTCTGAACTCAACGTTAGTGACTTCCCCTTGAGGTTGCACTTCAGGTACATTGGATACCCCGTGCTCCTCGACATTTCTCCTAGCTGAACGACCTCTGACTGCTCTTTGTGGAGGCATGGTTATCTGAAAACACACGCAAGCACGAATTAGAAGGAAACTTTTTAGAGATCAAACTCTAACGCACGAAATGAGTGTGAAAGAAGTGAGAAATTTTCCTAAATGTTGCAACCTCCTAATAATAGATGTGGTGCGCTTCACACCGATAACTAGGACACTACAGAAATGGCTTCATAGACTCCATAGGACTCTTGAACTATGTGCTCTAATACCAAGTTTGTCACTCTTCCAGCCTACATTCTAGACGTGGCTGACACTCGAGAGCCATTATTGTCCCCAAGAAAACCCTTGGCCTGGCTTACCTACTCAGCGGAAGACTTAACTTAACAAGATAATCTCAAAACATAACTTTAAAGTGATATAAACCTAGCCAAAACGGCTACTAAAGTCTGTAAACAATATCTGAATGACAATATATAGACAATTGAACTACTAACTGACTTTCTATGAAGCCTCTAAAAGCAACTAAGATGGTTGTTGGGACAAGCCCCACAACATCCTAATGGACAAATAAAATAATTGAAAGCAATAAAAGGAGTCCTCCGGAATGCAAGGAGGCTCCCCAACTGACTCTGGAGTGCTCACTGGATCAACAATGCGCTCGATGCCAATCCTAGTTACCTGTATCTGCATCATAATAAAATACAAGCTGTAACGACTCAGAAAATGATAGAATGAACTTGAGCCTTGACGTTTGGGTTAGTGGGAGCTTAGGTTGATGTTTATGCTGCTTTAGAACTTAAATGGAGCTAGGTAGCATCCTAGGGTGCAAGCAAGGGACTAGGCTAGCGAGTTAGCCTAGTGGACTGCCCAGTTGACCAGCCTTTGAGTAATCCCACTGGAACAGACAAGCAAGGGGCAGATTTTTAAAGTTACGACTTTTAGGGTCAACTTCAAATGATGATATCTTTAGGCTCAAAATGAATTAGGTGGACCATTACCTATCCAATTAAAGGTATTTGAGTCCTCTTTCCAACGCCACCGAGTTTTCCCTTTTCCGATCTCGGAGTAAAAAAGTTATGCCCAAAATAGTGAAGCACTGTCAGAAAGGACGAGCTTAGACGGGTTTAGTGGAAACTTTTAAATGGGTCCTTATTTTTTTTCTTAAGTTGAGCCCCTTTTATTATATGCCTTTCCTAGCAATTATAAAACCCTTCTAGACCAAATTCTTCCATTTTAAGTCACTCCAATTAGAATTAAAAAGAACTCACCTCCTCTCAAATACTTTTCTCTCTACAATCCTCCATTTTAAGAAGGTCAATAACTTGGAGCTAGGGTTTGGATTGAAGGTGGTTTCTTCATCAATTTTCTTGGGGAATCTTAACAAAGGTATGGTGACCCTTTATCCTTGATTATCTTTCCTTCAAGGAGTCCAT
>JAJOOH010002206.1:0-26448 GCA_029582605.1 Solanum gracilifrons | reverse complement strand
ACTTAAATGCTTGAATTCTTAAACTTGTAGCTTATATAGAATTTTATGGCGTTTGTACCGCGGGCTTTCTCTTGCTTCTTGTTTAGAATTTTCCGATCCCTTTTCTAAATTATGAGGACCCATATTTATAGTTTTAAAATAGAGGAATTGTGCGAACTTAAATGCTTGAATTCTTAAACTTGTAGCTTATATAGAATTTTATGGCGTTTGTACCGCGGGCTTTCTCTTGCTTCTTGTTTAGAATTTTCCGATCCCTTTTCTAAATTATGAGGACCCATATTTATAGTTTTAAAATAGAGGAATTGTGCGAACTTAAATGCTTGAATTCTTAAACTTGTAGCTTATATAGAATTTTATGGCGTTTGTACCGCGGGCTTTCTCTTGCTTCTTGTTTAGAATTTTCCGATCCCTTTTCTAAATTATGAGGACCCATATTTATAGTTTTAAAATAGAGGAATTGTGCGAACTTAAATGCTTGAATTCTTAAACTTGTAGCTTATATAGAATTTTATGGCGTTTGTACCGCGGGCTTTCTCTTGCTTCTTGTTTAGAATTTTCCGATCGCTTTTCTAAATTATGAGGACCCATATTTATAGTTTTAAAATAGAGGAATTGTGATTGGAATAGGATTCCCTTCAGCCAATTAGATTTAAATAACATGGCATATGGGCTTTATGGAGCGGACTTTAATTAAATCCATACTTTTATTGGATTTAAATAATTAACTCAATTTTATGAATCCATAATATTTATTTGCACTTATATATTCATGAAATTAAGATAATCTGAATCATCTTATAAATATATATTTAATAAATTTTAAATGATTACATATACATTTTTAATATCAATGGATCTTATGTGAAACAAATATGTATTAAATGAGTTCCACTACGAGCATCGATTATCGAAAATAAAATCTCTCTAACTTTTGAACCAATAATATTGCTATTAAAATCAAGGAATTTAGTATGAAACTATGATAATTAGAATTTTCATTTAACTAGAGCTTAATATATCAACTTTTATGTTTTTATCTTTTTATTAGCAATTTTAAATTGAAAATGCAGCATGAAACTTTCTTAGTAATTTTTCTGAATAGATACTATCAGAATCGTAACTTCATTTGTATTTCTCTCTTTTATTATATTATTTATTAAAATATTTATATAATAGTGAAATTAATTAT
The DNA here is from genome assembly GCA_029582605.1 of Solanum gracilifrons. NCBI lineage: Eukaryota > Viridiplantae > Streptophyta > Magnoliopsida > Solanales > Solanaceae > Solanum > Solanum gracilifrons. The sequence goes on along the minus strand of JAJOOH010002206.1, from coordinate 25,259 downwards.
ATAAAAAATATATTTAATATTTTCTTATACCCGTGCGAAACGCATACAAGTACACTAGTTATCTAATTTAACTGGATATATTCTATTGTTACACTTTATGATAGCTCATTTCTAAGTAATCATGAAGTACATAAATATTTTACATTTTATATCAGATATACATTGATTTATGTATCCTTGAATTGTAGGCACAGTTTTTGTATGACTCACATATTGTGTATATGCTATTTATATTCTTGTTACATTTACTTTCTTGTAGAAGGATGTCTCTGTCAGTAGATCACTAGCCACACCCATTACGCACCGCTCAAAAATGATAGGTTAAATACATAAGCGGCCCCTTAAACTTGTGTGTTCCTCTTACTTTAACACTATAACTTGGATTTGTTCATATTGAACGTTTACACTAATCAAATAGTATAATTATTAGAAACTTTTCTTATGCGGAGAAGCCAGCTAGCCATTAAACAACAACAATAGCATATTCAGTATAATTCCACAAGGTGGGGGAATCTAGAGAAAGTAGTGTGTACGCAGACCTTACCCCTGTCTTTTGAGATTAAAGAGAAGAAAAAGAAGTAGTAACAACAAGAAGATAAAAGCCACCTAGCCATCAACTTTCATTTATACATGAGATTGAGATTCAAGATTCAATACACTAGCTTCAAAACTAATTTCTGGAAAAAGATTGTGTACAATAGTTCATTCCAAGAATCTGGAACACCAGCTACACACCAGTGGTTGCAGTCTATCGACGTGCCACTGAAAATTCTCGGGGGGTGTCCGTCATTTCGTAGTTGTGTAAGCAGTGTAATATCAAGTAAATTGACAGGCATTGTCATATTACTTAGGACACTCTTCACCACTACTTCTCCTGCATATCTTTCACATGGATAAGTTGATCCCTCTATTGGATTTGTTTGTCCACTGTAGTCCTTCATCATTGGTTCATCCCAATCCTTGGCACTAAAAAGAGGAAACAAAACCAAGTTGAAGAAAATGGTCTAAAATTTTACAACACAAATCATATACAAACTTTGAAGAAATTGTGATTGATTTACAATACGTCGAGACGTAGTGTCATTTGGTTCATGTACGTCCCAATTTATATGACACGCCTTTCAATTTAGTCTGTTAAAAAAAGAATGACACATTTCTTTATTTGATAAATATTTAATGATACTATCAACATTTTATTCCCACTTATTTGACAAAAACTATATAAAGGACTACTCCTTTTAAGGGTACTTATGGAACATTGCAAAATCTTCCCATATTTCTTAAACTCGATGCCTAGTCAACTACATCACCTAAATTACGACGGAGGGAGTAGTATGTTTGGGTTAAAAATAACAGTCATATGCACGAAGCATCATCCCGTGTTCACGGAAGGTCTGTAGAAGGATCACACGCCAAGGGGATGTAGTATGTGTAGGCCACCTACCATGATAGAAGCAATAGTGAGTGATATCACGGTCAGATGGAGACAACTTTACTATTTATCTAAGGTTTACGTTGAGATTAGAATGCGAATGACCCCTAAATGTTTACAAAAGAAAAAGAGAAGTTGTCTGATAACTTAGTAATAATGAACAGCAGAAATTCCTTGGAAGAACACTTCACTCACAATAGGATCAATGTTGGAATCAACCCAATTAGCCCAAGTAGTTAAAGCAATCTTTTATGCTTCCATATGGTTGATCTCCTTAAATAGTTTGTTACCAACTTGAAAATAGTCCCACATGCGGAAAAAAAAATAGGACAATGTAATTTTTCTTGTAATACGAAATAACGGAGTTTGGTTTCTATTAAGTAAGTGAACAAGAAGTGTACATCTGTAGGCATCCAGTGTGTATCCACCAATGGTAGCTATTAAAGATTAAGACATCAACTCCTTTCCACTGTTCAGTTCTGCTGAGAGAATCGAGCTTGAGAACTCGTCCTGCTTCCTCGACCACTAGGTCAACGAGAAATCCATCTTTCAAGAATGTGACTCTGTACTCAAACTCCTTAAGCCAAAAAAGAACATGAGAAAGAAGGGCAGAATATATATCAGAAAGTTAAAAGCAGTTTCAGAGCTAGGAGATTCTATTCTTTTAATAACCTTAGTGTCCGGGCTAGCTACCTTGACTAATTCCACGGAATACCTGCCACCTAACACCAACAACATGTACCAAGTAACTCTGTCCACCAAGGCTAGGACAAATGAGGAAAAACTGCCTACTACGTTTTTTTTTTTTGTGTTTGCTGGGATTTTAGTGTTGATCAAATCTCATAACAATCTATGTTGCTCGAATCTTCCAGAAAGGTTGGCGCATCCATTTTTGATCCTCCAATGCAATACTTTGAGAGGATTCGACAGGTACCTGGTGACGTTTTTGGAGGTTTCGAGCAACATAGACAATAATATGTGTCAGGCTAGAGGCAGGGTATTACAAAATCTTCTTAAAGTATTTAGCTGTTGATGCCTCTTTCTGTCAGATAGAAAATTCATCATAGGCCAACTATTCGAAGAGCGATTGCAGTTTAACCTCTTGACACTAACCGCAACAATTTTATATGAAAATTTGCTAATTCGCAAGATCTATCACATATTTGAATCAATTTCAAGATAGATTTTCAGTTATATCAAAGGAGTAAGAGCTCTTGTTAGACATTCATAATACAGACAGGTTCACGAGTTATACTTACTTGCAGATGAATGACATGTTAGAATACGATAAGTATTAATCAGTCTAAACCTTGGAGGAATTCCAGCAATCAGCCTATTGGCAAGATCTAAGATCATTTACTAATTTGTTATCGAGATGTAAACATGCTAGCATTGTTGAAATTAGGGGTGAATCATATCCACTCATACTACTATTTGCTTTTACCTGTCCACATCACGACTCTTGCTCTAATCAAAAGACTAAGGACCCCTATTGAACATAGGTCGCCAAACTATAACAGAGAGTTTTGCCTTTTGAAGTGTCAATCACAGCCTTTAATAACGCTATTCACTAAGCACGCTAGGTTCAATCAAGTCAAAGAGGCTTTGATGGCTCAAGATTTATATTACAGAAAGGATAGTGATGGGAAGGGGACAACCTCACTTGGCCCCACCGTCAAAGCACTTTTACCAAAAACAACAATATATCCAGTGTAATCCCACTAGGTGGAGTCTGGGAAGGGTATGGTGTACGCAGACCTTACCCAGACTTCGTGGGGCAGAGAGGTTGTTTTCCAAAGACTCTCGACCCAAATAAGTCATAACAAAGCAATATTAAAAATAACATATAGACGCGCAAATCAGACATCCCATAATAGCGAAATCATTACATGGCATTCAAGTCTACCAAATAGAAGATGATAGAGAGGCAACGATTAAGTGGACCTACCGGGAATGAGAGAACAAAATGGTTTCTTGTCCTGTCAAATGTGTAACTAGAATTTGGAACTACAGTATGAAGCATGCATGCAAGTGATTGCCACTGGTTATTGCTCAAGGAATCCCCCACAAACATGAAGTTTTTGCCTTCAAAGTTTTTCAAGAAATCTTCACCATTGAACCTATATATGCCATAATCCATAAAAATTCATTTTAAGAAGTATTTGATTACAGTGGAGAAATTAGAATTTTAACAAGTAAACACACAAAGAAGCCAAATGGGAATTCAATGTCTACTATATATACATAAAAATAACTTTAATCATGTATACAAGGTGTAATTTTTTGTTACGGGTACAGATGAACAAGCACAATGAAATTCTTCTTTTTCTGTATAAATAACAACTATTATTTCAGCTATACGAATCATTATTGACCATGATGCTTAATCCCATATTAGTCCAATATTATACAAAACGAAAAATAAAATATTTCTATATTTTCTAATGACATATAATCTTAATCAACTTAAAAAAACTTCTAGAAAATATAGCAATTTTTTTCTTTATAAGTAATCTTAGAAAATTATAAGAGAGGGGGTATTAACTTGTGTTTATGTGACAAAGCATAATCTTTTCAAAAATCATGAATAAAATATTGGCTGGAAATTTGTAGATTAATAGTTGGGTAATATTTCCCTTTTCCAGGCTCTTTCCCTCTCAAAATATTTATCATGTTTTTTATTTATATGTTCTTAAGAAAATATTAATTAAAAAGGATTTTTTATTAATTTATTTTTATATATGTCTTAATATATAATTTTTCTTTATTAAATATTTATTCTATTTATGTGTCATAATTAAGATATTTATAATTTGTAGGACAATTACTACTAAAATTCTATTTATGTGTCATAATCCGAAAATTTTTGTTTTAACTTTTTTCCTGAATTTGAAATTCAAAAAAAAAAAAAAAAATTTCACTCCAAATTACTCACGAAAATTTAAAAATAACTCTAGCTCCCTTTATGTTTTTGGTCATACACAACTCAAATATTCAAATATTACTTTTCACTTAGAAACAAAAAAAATACTTCTTATCTTTCTATTTTCACAATTAAACATGAACAACTCCTACTTAAATTAAGAGAAGCATAATTTACCACGAATCCAGTGAGCTACTTTTACTTAGAAATAAGACCGTCAACTCAAAAATTCTAGCTTCGACTCTATAAACGTGAAATTTTATATGAAAAAAAAAACTCATTTATCTTACCTGGGAGGTCACAATCTGTAGGTTGCCATCTATATTTGATATTTTTTGTAATTTTATCAGATATATTTAAATATTTTAAAGTTTTAATTATCATAACTTTTAGGTAGTTTTTTTCCAAAGTATTTATGTCAACTATCACTACTATGGTCTACGATATTCTAATTTTATGCTTGTTTGGGGAGAATAGGTCGATTTAGACAAGACAAGTACTATTTGCTTCACCCTAGGATTTAAAAAATAAAGTTAAATAGTAGAATTGTATAATAATATTTTTTATATCCAAATTTATGTCTTAATTATGTGATGTGATTTGACTTGGTATAGAGTTTATGAAAGAAAAACTTTTGAAAATTGTAGTCTAAAACAAGTCATAGATATTTGTATTACTATAAATCATTTTATTAAGGATGAATTCAACATGATAAAGTTAAATTGTGACTAAATAGAGAAATATGTCATTCTTGTTTGAACGGACTACAAAAAAAAGCGAGTCATATAAAATAAAAGAAGGGGAGTAATATATATTTTTTAGTCTATCCCCAAAAGAAGCTCACATTTCTGTACTTGGAGATAACTTTTAACTTTAAAATTTCAATTTTCTCCTCAATAAAATGATTATAGACACTAATTTTTACTACCATGTCAAAATTCACCATGCTCTTTGTTGTAAACACATTCTAACTAAGGATTCTTGAATTTTCCACCAACAGTGAGCCAACTTTTTCCTTTCGACTCAACTCTCTAGTCTTAAAAACACTGATTTTAAAATGATTTAACTGTCGATGCGTGTTCATTGGTCTAACCTTGTATGTCAAAAGCATCCTTGGATTAATCTCGTAGTTCCTACATAGTGGAGATCATGGGATTAGCCCATTGTTTTTCCTTTTGTTTTGCCACAATTAGTTCAAAGATCGAATTCATCTCTCTTTTTTATAGGGTGTGTCTGTAGCACCTCGGTCTTAGGAAGAGATAATTTTAGAAAGAACTTAATTGGAAAGAGCTAATTTGAGATTTGTGCAAGTTAGTCTTCAATTGTGAGCTTTGGGCCAACTTCAAAATCATGACTTTCAGCACAAGATGATTTAGGTGGTCCATGAGATATCAAATGAAAGGTCTTTGAGTCCTCTTTCCAACATCGCCGAGTTTGCTATATTCCAAGTTCAGATGAGGGAGATATGCATGTTTGAGTTTTAGCCTGTCCAGTTATGAAAATTCATCCGAATTAAGGAGAGGTATTTTTGTCTTTTCCTTACCCCACTAAGTCCACACGTTTTTTCACCCAAATTAATGGTCAAAGCTGATTAAAATCAGTTTACGTTAAAGTCTAAAAATGTTTGGAAGGTTAGGGCAAAGTTCAAGAGAAGGAAAAGAAGAAAAGCTTCAAGCGTTCAAGATTTCTTGCGATCTTTGAGGATTTTCACCAAGAATTTGATTCTTTCGATGTATGTAGGTTATCATAGTGATGGGTTAGTTCACCCTAACGCTAATCATGAGTTTATTTATCAAATTCGTCCATGAAATACGTGTATTGAGGTTCTTGATGAGTTTTCTTGAAGTTTTATTCTTCATTCATTATTAATGACGTTCGATGAGTTTTTGAGGCTAGGGTTTTGAGGGTTGTTATTGAGTATATTTGAGTAGATTTTTATTTACTTATGTTGGGTGTACGAATCTAAGAGAGTTTGGAAGAAATTAATCGATTTTAAGGAAATTAGGGCAAAATATCGAGAAGAAAAATTCGTCGAAACTATCTGGAAAAGGGTCGGGACGCCGCGCCCCCAATGTGCTAGCAGTGCACCAGAAATGACCCTCAGTAATGAAAGGCCTGGCATGATGCGCCACTCCTGCGCCAAAAGCGTCAATCCATTTTTCTTCTTCGTTCTCATTTCATACTTGTTCCTTTGAGTCGAGCTTTCATTCTCTTCTTAATCCTAACTATTTAAACCTTCATTAATCATCGAGAGATCCAATATATTATGAATCATAACTCTTAAATTCACATTTCAAATTCAAGATAAAGTTAAGAGTAAAGTTCGAGGGAGTCTTTTTAGTTGCTTTGAGAAGTCTTTTACAAACTTTTAAAACTTGAGTACTTAAACATGAGGATGAGGAGAGTTGAGTTCATGTTTTCTAAATGAATATAAGAGAACTAAGCATTCCCAAGAGTAAATTTTTTCATTTAAAATAAGAGGAAACTTTGATTTCCAAATGAGTTCACGAGGAGTTTTTGAGCACCATCTCTTTTAAGAGAACCTTTTGAGTAATAATCTCAAAGTTTGAGGATGAGGAAATGTTTTTAAACACATTATCATGAGTTATATTATTGGGAGTAGTATTGAGCACCAATCAGGAGACGAGTTCACACAGCTCAAAGTCCTCATAAACTATGTAAGCCAACATGGTAAAGGGTCATACTTTTTAGATGATTCGTTATTGTTTTTAAGCATCTAGTGGATCCACTTAGTTAAGGATGTATTATACTCCGTAAAGGTATATGACAGTTCTAGCAGCGTGGGTGAGAAACTGTACCATCACATAACTCATAGTGATGGTTGTCGGTTGGAGAAACTCCCAAATAAGAGTAAAAATGTTATTATTGTATTTTTAAATACACTGCATTATTATTTATTATTTTAAAAGATTTCTTTATACGGTATCTTTATTGCTGGTTTTATATTGAATTGAGTTGAGTATTTCTGAGTTCGAGTATCTTTGAGTATCCTTGAGTTGAGTTGAGATGAGGTGAGTATGTTCTTCCTTTTTATCAGTTAAAGCTTATGTATGTGCTTTAGAGTTCCCCTTGCCTGCTCGTACATTCCAAGTACTGACGCTATTTGGCCTGCATATTTCATGATGTAGATACAAGTAATTAGTGTCATCAACAGGCGCTCCATTGATACCACTTGTAGTTCCATTGTTTCTTTGGTGAGCCTCCTTACTTCGGAGAGTTGCACATCTAATTTCAATATTGTTAGGAGGTCCTGGGTCTTGTCTTCACTTCCCTCGTAGTAATTAGAGGCTTCATAGACATTAGTATTTTGAGAAGTCTTCTCCATTTTCAATTGTTATTGTTCAAGACTTGAGTTGCCTCTTTTGGCTAGTTGAATGTTTTTCCTAAATATTCGGAGTTACGTATTTTGAGAATTTTCAGTTAAATATTTACTTTTGAGTTCCTATGTTATTGAGTAAGTCTTCCACTAGGTAATGAGAAAGGCTAAGGGTTCTCTCGGGAATCAACAATGTTTCTCGAGTGCCAGCAACATCTAGGGTGTAGGCTCAGGGAGTGACAATCTTAGTATCAAAGCACAGAGTTCAAGAGTCCTAGGGTGTCTGTGAAGCCGTGTTTGTAGAGTCCTGGTTATCGGTGTGAAGCGCCACATCTATAATTAGGAGGCTACGACATTTATGAACTATCTTACTTCTTTCATACACTTCTTGTGCGATAGAGTTCAAACCTATAAAAGTTTCCTTCTAATTCGTGCTTGCGCGTATCTTTCAGATCATGCCTCCATGAAGAGCTGTTCGAGGTCGTTCTGCTAGGAGAAATGTTGATCCTCAGGATCAAGGGGTCCCCAATGCACCAGAAGTGCAATCCCACACTAATGCTAAGTTCCGGGATGCTATCCGGATCTTGAGTCAAGTGGTGACCATCCATGCTGGGAAACATAGAGGGATTCATCAGGACGTGGCTAATACAACTAGGATCCGTGAGTTCTTGAGGATGAATCCTCCCCACTTCATAGGATCAAGTGTCACTGAGGATCTATAAAACTTTGTAGAGAAACTAAAAAAAGTATTTGAGATGATGCATATTGCAGATGAAGAGCGTGTGAAGTTCGCTTCATACCAACTCAAAGGTGTTGCAAGGATCTGGTACGACCAGTGGAAGAAGAGTTGACCTTAAAGGGCACCAATTGCAATTGTGAACTGGGTTGTGTTTGAAAGTTCCTTCATGTGGCTTTTTTTCCCCGTGAGCTAAGAGAGGAAAAGGTAAGATAATTTCTTACTCTTAAGCAGGAATCCATGAGTGTGCATAAGTACAAGCTAAAATTCACTCAACTATCCTACTATGCTCCAGAGATGATTGCTCATATGAGGAGCATGATGAGCTTGTTTGTGTCTGGGTTGTCTCGTCTGTCAAGCAAAGAGGGTAAGGCTGATATGTTGATAGGGGACATGGACATAACAAGGCTTATGATCTATGTGCAGCAGGTTGAGGAGGACAAGCTGAAATATAGGGGAGAGTTCCGCAATAGCCAACTAGACCTACTCCATCATCTCCAAGTGAATGTGAACCAAATAACAGAGGTGAGTTCAGGAATTAGAATTCGCAGAACTTTAGAGCTAGACCTACTCAATCTCAAGGTAGTGTGGCATAATGGGCCAACTGGACCCCTACTTGTGTTAAGTGTGGTAGGATCCACCCAAGAGCGTGTCATAATGGCTCCACGGGTTGCTTCAAGTGTGGTCAGACATTTCACTTCATGAGAGAGGGCCCTAAGAACATGCAAGGTAGTGGTAATGGAGGCAACATAGCCCATTATTCTTCAGTGGCTTTGCTATACAAAGTTTCACCTAGAGGAGCTACTTCAAGAATACGCGGAGGAGAAAATAGTCTATATGCTATTACCAGTCGCCAAGAGCAAGATAATTTACCAGATGTTATCACTGATATGATCAAAGTCTTTACTTTTGATGTATATGCATTGTTTGTTCGAGGTGCGAGTCTACCTTTTGTGACTCCGTATATTGCTATGAGTTTTAATATTCTTCCCGAGAAACTTCTTGAGCCCTTTAGTTTTTCCACATCTGTTGGAGAGTCCATTCTAGCTGAGAGAGTTTATCGTGATTGTACCATTTCTATCAATCACAAAGACACCAAGGTTGACTTAGTCAAGTTAGACATGGTGGACTTTGATGTTATTCTAGGTATGAACTGGCTTCATGCCAGTTATTCCTCAGTTGATTGTAGAACTCGAGTAGTTAAGTTCCATATTCCTCATGAGCTAGTTATACAGTGGAGGAGTAATTCAGCAGTGCCTAAGGGTCACTTTATTTTGCACCTTAAGTCCATAAAGTTAGTTTCCAAGGGGTGCATCTCTCACCTAGTCTAAGTTAATGACTCCAGTATTAAGACACCACCTATTGAGTTAGTTCCAGTTATGAGTGAGTTTCCAGAGGTCTTTCCAGATGATCTTCCTGGAGTCCCTCTTGAGAGAAAAGTAAACTTCGATACTTCCTGATGCTCGACCTATCTCCATTCCACCATATAGAATGGCTCTAGCTGAGTTAAATGAGCAGTTGAAAGTCTTCTTGATAAGGGTTTAATTCAACCCAGTGTCTTACCTTGGGGCGCTCCAGTTTTATTCGTGAGGAAGAAAGATGGTTCTCTTAGGATGTGTATTGATTACCGCCAATTGAACAAGCTTACTATAAAGAAAAAGTATCCCCTTCCGAGAGTTGATGATCTATTTGATCAATTTCAAGATACCACTTGATTTTCTAAGATTGATCTTAGATCTGGCTATCACCATTTGAGAGTAAGAGAAAGTGACATCCCGAAGACATCATTCAGGACTCGTTATGGTCACTATGAGTTTATGGTTATGTCTTTTGACTTAACTAATGCTCCTACAGCGTTCATGGACCTTATGAATAGAGTGTTTAAGCCATATCTAGATATGTTTGTTATCGTATTTATCGATGACATTCTGATTTATTCGAGGAATGAGGAGGATCATGCTAGTCATCTCAGAGTAGTTCTCCAAACCCTCAGAGAAAGAGAGTTGTTGTCACGCCCCAAACTAGGGGAGGCATGACTGGCACTCGAAACCTTATGCGATCGATTAAGCCACTAAAACATACCAACTGACTCAACTTTGGGTCCAGAAGGTTGGGCATCATAACATCTAAAATACTACGACTAGACCATTAAGGTAATAACCTGAATAACAACAAGTCATCTAGACGAAGGTAAACAAGATAAAAATAATAAAGTACTAGCTAGCCGATGAGGCTACAACTGAAGATATACATACGCACTTACATATATATACATGCCAAGCCTATGTGGCTTGAGACTAGAAGCTGCAAAAAAAAACCTAGAATATCGTGTCCATAATAGCCTCTAAGAGTGTTTTAAGCACTGGTCGGGACAAGGCAACGATTATACCCAAACATTACAACAAAAGTAAACAGCTTATGAAAGCTCCAAGAAAAGGTGGATCTTACTAACTCATAGGTGAACCCCGAATCCTACCGGAGGGGTCAATCAGAATCCCTACCTAGATCAACATGCATAAAAAAATGCAGCGTCCCAGGCAATAGGACGTCAGTAAAAATAAAAGTGACTAGTATGTAAGGCAGAAATTAGAATAATAAATAGTTGTTGTAAAAAAGGTGATAAAGATACCACATGAACCAGAAACTCTGATAGCCTCTATGGCTGAGATCCAACCTTACATAAATTAATCATAGCCTCCATGGATGACATCCAATCTTACATAAATTAAATATGCATTTTATGCTTGCATAATCGTATGTTGTGAATACATATATAAAGATGAAATGCATGTCATACCTAAACCAAGTGCTAGCAATGGTGGTGCCTTTCGGTAGCGAACCGGCATCATATTCTCCAACTTGTGGCCATCTGTGTCTCATACGTACAAATATAGGCAATAGGACACATACCTTCCAATTATATCTTGGGAGTAGAATGCATAGCAAGTCATGTCATGGATTCGTAATGCATTTGTGTTACCATAATCATGTTGCCAATCATGGTCCATTGGTACTCTTGTTCTCATAATATCATAATCACGTTCGTATCATATGTAAATATCTCGAAGAACCTCATGTACTTGCAGATCAAACTAGAAAACTTATCACAGATTTTGAAAGGAAACTTAAACGTGAGGATATTCGCAAAAAGCTTAAAGTTCTTCACTTAGTTTTTATATATGTTTCCTTAGTAGTTTGTAAAAGTAAGTATTTCAAAAATATGTCCTCTAGTAGTTACATACGAGTTACATTTAAGAGTTTTGGAGATCAACGTATTATTTTAAAGTTTTTCAAAAATATAAATTAGCGAGGAAGGAGGACTGATTTCAAATTCATATTGTACATCCCTAATCTTTTAAGTTAGAACACCTAAAGAAGAATAAGAATTTGTACAAATGGACCTATAGTCAAGAGAATCAACAAAATGACATTAAAACGTCGAATACCATATACAACCGAACGAGTGGAATAGCAACATAATGGAGTCACAGAAATATGCCAGCTGCAATCTCAATGATTTTCACAAAAGGTCTTTCTAGCAATAGAATAGTAAAACAACATTTGATGATTTAGGATTCCAAAATTCGCGCTTAAAGGAAGTACATCACTTAGCCTTAACCTGCCTCAATTTTGGGTCTTGTTGTATTAATATGGATTGTACCTCTTCCTTATAATATGTAAGCTACAGAAAATCATGTCACACAACCATTAAAGGCAGAATATTAACATGTTAAGGTCAAATTAGTAATTTAGAGCTTACTAGCAGAGTGATTAGCTCGCTAGACCCTCTTTAAATGTATGCTTCATTACATTTTGTTCTCCAAATTACAACCCCAAATTAATTACATAACATACATTTTTGCAGCAGCTATTAAAAAGTGGAGGACTACACAATAGTTAACAACAACCAACTAGATTATCAATGCACAACAATAAATACTCGGCGTATCGCCACACCACTACTCCTTTCCAACCCCAAAATAACCACAACCAAATCCCAACCATGAGTCTTCAAATCATTAAAGCCACAAAAAAAATGTAATACAATCCTATAATTATTCAATATAACCATAATAACTCCAACTTACGGCTTCCGATCACCATCTTGGGAGTTCGTCCAATAATTGCGTTTGAAATCATGTCTTTCTCTTCATAAGCAATAAGAGAATAAAAGGGCCGAACTTTAACTTAAAATTGATGGAGCTAGTAGAATTTTAGAATCTCCTCTATAACAAACAGTTTCCTCAATAACAAACAGTCCCCTCAAACACAAGACGTTGAATCAAGAAGAAACCATTCCAAATTTCAATGCAATAATAGCACCAACATTACACTTATTTATCTTACAATTATTTACCCATCTATTCTTCTTCTTCTCTTCTAGACTCATATCAACAACAACCACACACAAACAACTAATTTCTAAAAATTCAAGCAGCAACAACATCAGAAAATACTTAAAAAACAGCCCAATATCACATAACTATCCAAATAAAATTTTCCAGCTATCAATTCATGTTCTTTCTTATATAGCATAGATAAAACTTGGTCTCACTCAATTAAATGAAGGGTAAAAATTATTAGCTCCAAACAACAACAACAACACCTAAAAAATGAGACTCCTTCATTATAAAGAATCCTCCAAATCACAATGAACGAGGAGGAAAGAAGTAACACAATATCTATGAACATTCTGAGGCTGAAACCATGTTAAAATATTGTAGATTTTTTATTTGATGACACGGGACCCTTTAGAGAGGAGTTATGATTGTTTTCTTATTCTTTTCTTAAAATATGATAGTACAATAAACCCTAAAAATACTATTTATAGTTACACGAATTTTGAAATTTAAAAAATAAAATAAGAAAGTTGTAATTTCAGAGCTCCACCGATGATTTGTTTGACGGTTAGTCACTTTGGCTGTCGTGTGCTCTTCTGAGAGTAGTTGTAACCCTACATGTATGACACTACGATTGATGGCTTGTCGAAGGTCTGATGGTTCGTCAAACTATCACGACCCAAGGTTCACCCTAGGAGTAACATGGCGTATAGGACCTCGAGAGGTCCTACACAAGGCATTTAGCACGCATAAACAAGATAATAGAAAATAAATAGATTTAAAAAAATGCATAGCATAAAGAGTTTATAAAATGAAGCAAAAGTCTATATTGTTTCAATAGCCATCTATTACATCAAGAGTGATCGGGACATAAACCCGACATCACGTACATTATCTGAAAGTAGAGACTGAAAGCGATAAAAGGCTCAGTCCTCAAAACATGAGGAGTCACCACTAATAAGTATGGTCAAGGTGACTCGTAGACACAGGGATGAGAATCTATAACATCGGACCCTACATTGGAGAAAACTATGTAGACAAGAATATGCATTAGTACAAATATGTACCAAGTATAATAACAATGCATAGAGATATAAATCATGCTAAAAAGGACCTTTTCATGCTCATGCAAAGACCAAGTTAAAGTCATAAGAATTGTTTTAGAAAGTATCTTAATATTCATGGTCAAACGCACGTAAAACTTCTCTTTGAACACTTGGAAATACTTCTTTAAGTAACCTTAGTTCGTCTTTGGTGTGGGAATTAGCCTTAAATGACGTAGAGACCATGTTAGCTATAACATGGAATCTGGTATCTGCCCCACACTGAAAAAGGGGTCTTCTCACTTGCCAAGGTAAGAACCTCAACTTCTAGCTAATATGGATCCACTAGCTAATGTTTATCTAAGACAACCATGTCTATCTAAGACCATGATTCTATATATGGTGGCACATAGGAAAGGGATAAGTATGTTTATCTAAGACAATCATGTCTATCTAATACTATGATCCTATTGTGGCACATAGGTAAGGGATAAGTAGATTGCTACTAGAAACCCGGTTTCAAGATATGAGAGAGCATCCATCTCAATATCCTCTAGTTGTTAAGAATAAATCCCATAGAATAGTCATAATTCTTTAATTGACTTATCTTTCATGGAAGGGACTTCAAATTTCCTATCCAAGCTAACTTTCTTTAGAATAGCTCATAAACCTGATTCTAAGTTAGTTGAGAAAACCGTTCAACCTTTAAGAATCCTTATGTAAGAAAATCCTTTCACGTGCGTGTATTGAGTTTTATTTGAGCAATCCATTCACAACAATAACAACAACATATAAGATTTACTCTCAAAGCATCTTAGATCGTTTTCATCACTTTGATAAAGAACATCCATATCTTCATAAACTTCGTGTTTCATGGCTAAATGCCCTCATAATCATCTAAGCTTAGAAAACATGGGGTATGTATGGGTTCATGGGAATTCATATAAAAATCATGGGATTATTTGAATTCATGCTTCATACTTCATAAAACAATCAAATAAATCAATATTGAAAGGAACCCATAACATAGAAGAAAACCCTAACTTCCATTGGGAATTTCTAACTTCAAAATTGGGGAATTAAGGAACTCCATGGAGGAAATGTCTCCATAGATGAAGTCTATCATACCTTAGTACTCAAAGCCCACAAGCAATGGTGAATTGGAGACTTGATCTTGAAACCCTAGGTTTACTCCTTCTTATTCTTCTTCTTCAAGAGAGAAAAAGAGAGAAATATTTTAGGGAAGATGAACTTGAACTTCTTTTTGGTAAATTGAGAGAAGAAATTAAATGGGTGATTTTAGGTGGTAAAAAACTTGAGATAGGACATTCGGTTAAGGGTAAAATGACATGGTATTGAATTAAAACAATCTGGAAAAGACCCAAAGACCCTGACTAAAAACAGTGACAAACCTACCTGACGATGGCCTTCACGGCCCATCAACAGTTCCATGGCCCCTGAACCGGCTCGTGAAGAGGCTCTTGATTGAGGGTCATTATTATGCCACTACCACGGAAGCCTTGACGGCTCATCAAAGGTACCACAGGAAGTTATGGTCACCGTGGTCCTTGACCAGTGGCAAGGGAGGAACCCTTCCTAGTGGGTTAATTTACAACTCCTACCACTACCCGTCAACCTCACCACAAGCCATCTAGGCCTCTGCGGGAGGGACGTTGGCCCTAGAAGCTCTGTCAAGAGTTGACAAGCCCCATAACGGGTTGTAGTCCCTTTTATTGTCCATCATGGGCTCCGTGGAGAGTCCCATGGCCCATCTTTGCGCTGGTGAGTTGCCTGCTTTTCCCCTTTATTAGCCTTCTGTATTCCAGGTGATACAATATCTCCCTCTTGGGAACATTTGTCCTTAAATGATATTCAAAACATCATAAGAAAGATAGGAACTCAAACCTAACAGTACAACATGCATGAAATCACATATACGCACGTATCCGAGGAGGAAACATCAACTCAAAGCTAAAGCATGTTGAAAACATCCAATCATGAAGTCTATATGCAGCTCATACTCAAATGCATAAAAACATGAGGAAATCAATCAACTAACTCATTTTTTCTAAAAAATTAAGCATTTTTTTTTTCATGAACATGCATTAATAAGGAAATCATGGAAATACCTAAGACACATTACACCAAAGGAGTAAACCATGAGGAACTATAAATACCTCCAGCTAGAGTAATGACGGAGGGAAAGAGATGAGGATAACATGATATCATATCGGCATCGGCCTCCCAAGTAGCACCCTCAACTAGCTTATTCCTCCAATGAACTTTCATCGAAGTGATTTTCTTAATTCTCAATTTTTGAACTTAACAGTTTAAGATCTCAACCGGAACTTCTTCATAAGAAAGACTATCCTTTATGCCAAGACTCTCCAATGGCACTAGAGATGTCGAATCGCCAACGCATATCTTCAACAAAGAGAGATGGAAAATTGGATACACCGATTCTAAGTCATTAGGCAATTCTAACAAATAAGAAAACTTACTAACATGCCGCAAAATCTAATGTGGGCCCACATAACGGGGGCTAAGCCACCCTTTCTTTCCAAATCTCATGATACCATTCATGGGTGAAATTTTCAAGTTAGACCCAATCATTGACATCAAACTCGAGATCTCTCCTTCTAACATCGGCATAGGACTTTTTTCGGCTTTAAGTCATTTTTAACATATCTCTAATAAGCCCAAATTTCTCCATAGCCTCATGTACCAATTCGGGACCTATCAAAGCAATTTTGCTCACTTCAAATTAGCCTATGGGTGATCTATACCTCCTACCATGTAGAGCCTCAAATGAAGCCATACCAATACTGTAATGATTGCTATTGTTATATGCAAATTCAATCAAAGGCAAATTATCATCCCAATTACCCCTGAATTCAATTACACATGCTCTCATCATATCTTCCAAAGTTTGGATAGTACGCTCTGCTCGCCCATGATTTGCAGATGAAAGGTTGTACTAAGCTTAACACAAGTACCAAGGCTATTTTGGAAAGATTTCCAAAATTGAGAAGTGAATTGTGTACCACGATCGGAGATACTGGACAAGGGAAATCCATGTAACCTAACCATTTCTCTCAAATACAACTTATTATAGTCCTCCATCGAATAAGAAACCTTGACGAGAATGAAATAAGCTGATTTTATCATTCAATCTACAATTACCCAAATCGAATCATGTTGTCGCCGGGTGCGAGCTAACCCAACAATCAAGTCCATATTCAAGTCTTCCCACTTTCAAGTAGGAATATTGATATTTTGGGACAAACCTCGCGTTTTTTATGCTCAACTTTTACTTGTCAATAATTAGGACAGTTAGCCACAAATTCCGCAATATCATTCTTCATCCCATTTCACCAATAGACCTCCCGCAAGTCACCGTACATCTTGGTGGCTCCCGGGTGAATGGAATATCCAGAAATATGGGCTAATGATAAAATTTGATCTCTCTAGTCTTCTACATTAGAAATAAACAAATGACCTTGATAATAAAACACACCGTCTCCCCATTGTGAGAAAGCCTTTTATTGACTTTTTAAGCACTGCTTCCTTTAATTCAACCAAAGTTGGATCAAGACCTTGCTTGGCTTTCCTATCTACTAGAAAAGATGATTCTGAACAATATTGAACCATAACATCACCCTAGGTGGAGTCTACCAATCGAACACCCATCCGGGCCAATTTATGAACATCTCCAACCAACTCATACTATCATCTATATGAGCAACACTACCCAACGATAATCGATTAAGAGCATCTGCCACCACATTTTCTTTACCAGGGTGATAGAGAACACTCATATCATAGAACTTTAGTAATTAAAGCCACCATATTTTGATAAGATTTAGATCCTTTTGATTAAACATATACTTCAAACTCTTGTCGTTAGTAAAGATATTGACATGAACACCATACAAGTAATGCCTCCAAATTTTCAAAGTGAACACAACTGCCGCTAGTTCTAAATCATGGGTGGGATAGTTTTTATTTTGCACCTTAAGTTGCCTTGAGGCATGGGAAATGACTTTCTCATTTTGCATAATTACACATCCCAACCCAATCCTTGAAGCATCATAATAAACAACAAACCCATCGGTCCCTTCCGGTAAAGTCAACACCAGAGTAGAAGTAAGTCTATCTTTAAATTCTTGAAAAATCATCTCAAAAGATTCTGACCATAAGAACTTAGCATTCTGTTGGGTCCATGTTGTCAATGGAGAGGCAATCGATGAAACCCTTCCACAAATCTTCTATAGTAACAACCTAAACCCAAGAAATTTCTAATGTTCAAATGGGAAAGAGGTCTAGGCCATCTCGTTACCGCATCTATCTTCTTAGGATCTACCTCAATACCTCTTCCAGAAATAATGTGACCAAGGAAAGCTATGGAATTCAACAAATATTCACATTTACTAAACTTTTCAAAGAGTTGTTGGTCCTTGAGGACTTGAAACACAATCCTCAAATGATTAGTATGCTCATCTTCACTCCTTGAATAGATCAATATAACATCAATGAACACAATCACAAACATGTCGAGGTATTGCTTATACACCTTATTCATCAAGTCCATAAAAGTGGCTGGAGCATTAGTCAAGCCAAAAGACATTTCCAAAAACTTATAATGGTCATATCGGTTTGAAATGTCGTTTTTGGTATATCATTTGCCTTTACCCTTAATTGGTGATAACCTGACTAGAGGTCAATCTTAGAGAAGTAACTTAATCCTTGTAGTTGGTAAAACAAATCATATATCCTTAGGAGATGATACTTATTCTTAATGGTCACCTTGTTAAATGACGATAGTTAAAACACATACTAGGGGAACCATATTTCTTTCTAACAAACAAAATTGGAGAACCCCATGGAGAGATACTCGGTCGGATGAAGCCCTTATCCAACAAATCCTTCAATTGCTCTTTCAATTCCTTAAGTTCTACTTGAGCCATTCCTTAAGGAAGAATAGAGATAGGTTGCATATTTGGGAGAAGGTCAATACCAAAGTCAATTTCCCTTTTGGGAGGAATAATGGGTAGATCATCTGGAAATACTTTTGGAAACTCATTTACAATAGGGTACGACTTAAGAGTAGGGGTATCTAAATCTATATTCCTCACCCTAAATAGATTGTAAATGGAACCCTTAAAAATAATCTTTCTATATTTAAGAAAATAAACAAACCGACATTTCGACATAGAATTCCCCCAATCCACTCTAGGATAGGCTCATTTGGAAATTGATACTTGACCACTGGTTCTACAATCAACAGAAGAATAACAAGAATGTAACCAATCCACACCAAGAATGACATCAAAATCTAGCATATGAAGCTATAAAAGATCAACATGAGTGACTCTATGGGGAAAGGAAACGGGATGATTTCTATAAACTCTCTTAACCACAATAGATTCGCCAATAGGAGTAGAGATAGAAAACTGATCTAACAATAGATCTGAAAGAATATCAAACCTCATAGCCACATATGGCGTCACAAAAGACAAGGTAGCACTGGGATCAAGCAAAGCATAAGCATCAAGATGAAAGACTTTCAACATACTGTTAACAACATAGAAAGAACCCTCTTATGGCCACTCTTACTAGAACCAAAGAAACCATCAATACCGATTAAGCATTTGCCCTCATGCTTCCTTCCACACTTAGCACAGGTAGACAATGACGATCCACAACCATTTCCTCCCATTGTGGTTTAGGGTTAGACAACCTATCCTTGTTTAATCTAGAAGGAGCATTGGAGGAACCTTTACCAGAAAACCTTTGTCGGAACTTAGAACGACCATGTCCATCGAACCTCAAATGTGAAAAGTCACCACACCAGTTCCTGTCTTCTTCACATCCCTAGACATTTTGTTAAGTTTCTTCTCTTCTATTTATTGAGCAAGAACCATAAGATGATAAATATCCATGTCATTGATAGGCATGGCCGTATGACAGTCCTTTACCACCATCTCGGACACACCCAAAACAAACTTACTCATCTTTGCCCTAGTATCGACAATCATAGTAGGAGCATACCTAGACAATTTTTTGAACTTCAAAGCATATTCCTTGACACTCATGTTTCCTTGACGAAGGTTGATAAATTCAAGAACCTTTTCCTCCCTCATCTCAAGGATAAAGAACCTATAAAGGAAAGCAACCTTAAACTTTTCCCAATTGAGAGGACCCCTATAAACTGCCCTCCTTTCTTTCCATTGGTTGAACCAAATATTAGCAGCACCCTTAAGTTGGTAAGCGGCCAATTCCACCTTTTTCACCGGTGTTACTCCCATAATCATCAACACCTTATATGCCTCACCAATGAAATCTTGAGGATCTTTCTCAACCTTAGAACCATGAAATTCCAGAGGATTCTTTCTAGTGAAGTCCCTCACTCTTGATGCTGCAGTACCCACATTTGAGTTCACGAGGAGCACAACCTCTCTATTGGCTTGAGCCTTCATAGCTTGAGCCAATACCTAGAAAGTAGCTCTAAATTCTACATTGGTCACTTGCTCGGCCAAAGGACCAGCCGGAGCCTGAGGAGAATGAGGAGGAACTTTTTGTTCCATGTTCTCGTTCACATTTCTCCTATTATAAGCTCTAGATTAAAGGAATTATAGAGGTACACTCTATTGCATGACTTAGAGAATGAAAGAAGTGGAGTTTCTTGATCATCTTGTAGCTTCGTATTCATAAATGTGGTGCCCTTCACACTCATGAACAAGACACTACTTGACGTGGCTTATGGGACATACTAGGACCTTTCTAAACCTCGTACTCTGAATACCATGTTTTCATGACCCAAGGTACACCCTAGGAGTAAGATGGCCTATAGGACCTCGAGAGTCCATACGCAAGACACTTAGCATACCTAAACAAGATAATAGAAAATCAATAAATTTAAAAAGTATTTCATATCAGAAAGAGTTTATATAACGAAACGGAAGTCTACATAATCTCAATAGCCATACAATACATAAAGAGTGACTAAGACGTAGCCCTGAGATCACGTACAATATCTGAAAGTAATGAGTGTAAGAGATAAATGGTTTGGTCTTCTAAATATAAGGACTTATCACTACTAAGTATGATCAAGGGGACTCCGAGCGACAGGGATGATAATATTTAACGTTGGACCCTTTATTGGAGAAAGCAATGTAGGCAAGAGTATGTGTTATTACAAATATGTACCAAGTATGACAATAATGCATAGACATATAAATCATTCCAAAAAGGACATTTTCATTATCATGCAAATACAAAGTTAAATTCATAAGAAAAAGATTAGAAAACATCATAATAGTCATGGTCAAATGCAAGTAAATCTTCTCTTTTGAACACTTGGTAAATACTTCTTTAAGTAAACTCAGTTCTTCTTTTGTGTGAGAATTATCCTTAACCAACATAGAGACCATGTTATCTATAACATGGAATACGGTGTTTGCTCCACACGGGGAATGGGTGTTCTCACTTGACAAGGCAAGAACCTCAATTTCTAGCTTATGTGGATCCACTAGCTAATATTTATATAAGACCAAGATCTTATGGTGGCATATAGGTAAGGGATAAGGATATTTCCACTAGAAACCCGACGTCAAACTATGGGAGAGCTTCCATCTCAATATCCTCTCGGTTCTAAGCGTAAATCCCACGAAAAAGTCATAATTCGTTAATTGACTTTTATTTCATGGAAGGAACTTCAAATCACCAATACAAGCAACCTTTCTTTAGAATAGCTCCTAAATTTTATTCTAAGTTAGTTGAGAAAACCTTTCAACCCTTAAGAATCCTTATGTGAGAAATCCTTTCACATGCATGTATTGAGTATTATGTGAGCAATCCTTTTACAAAAATAATAAAAAAATATAAGCTTTACTCTCAAAGAATCGTATCTCAAAGCAATCCCTCATTTTCATCACTTTGATAAAGAACATCCATATGTTCATGAACTTCTTCTATCATTGCTAAAAGCCCACATCATCATCTTAGATTAGAAAACATGAGGTATGCATGGGGTCATGGGGACTCATCTTAAAATCATGATATTATCTCAATTCATGCTTCATACTAAGGGTATTGTAAGGGTTTTAAATGGTTTTTAGGGTTTCTTTTAAGGTTTATAGTAGTTAGGGTTTCTTAAGATTTAGGAAATAGGGTTTCTTAGGGATTTAGGTTTAGGATTTAGGGTTTTAGATTAGGGTTTAGGGTTTAGGGCTTTGGGTGTTTTTAGGTTTAGGGATAAAGGATAAGGGTTTTATCTGCGATTTTATGCTTTATAGGTTTGGGTTTTTAGGTTATGGTTTTTATCTATGTTTTTAGGGTTTAGAGCTTTGGGTTTTTTAGTTTAAGGCTTTTTAGGGGTTTGGATTCAGGGTTTAGGGTTTAGGGTTTTTTTAGGTTTAAGGATTTAGGTTAAGGATTTTATTTTGGTTTTTAGGGCTTAGGGATTTGGGTTTTTTATGTTACGGTTTTTTAGGGTTTTATAGGTTTAGGGTTTAAGGCTTAGGGTTTTTTTTATTGTTTTTTTTAGGATTAAGCATATACAATTTAGGGCTTTATAGGGTTTAGAGCTTAGAGTTTTTTAGGTTTAGGGTTTTTGGGGTTTTTAAGGGTTAAGTGTTTCTTAGGGTTTTTAGGCTTTAGGGTTTGGGGCTTAGGATTTTTTTTTGGATTTTTTTAAGTTAAGGGTTTACAAATTTTTAGGATGTAGTGTTTAGAACTAAGGGTATTATAGGGGTTTTAAATGGTTTTTAGGGTTTCTTTTAGGGTTTATATTATTTAAGGTTTCTTAAGATGTAGGAAATAGGGTTTCTTAGGTATTTAGGCTTAGGATTTAGGGTTTTAGGTTAAGGTTTAGGGTTTAGGGCTTTGGTGTTTTTTAAGGTTTAGGGATTTAGGTTAAGGGTGTTAACTGGGATTTTATGGTTTAGAGCTTTGGGTTTTTAGTTAAGGTTTTATCTATGGTTTTAGGGTTTAGGGTTTTGGATTTTTTAGGTCAAGGCTTTTTAGGGTTTAGGGTTTAGGCTTAGGTTTTTTTTTCTGTTTTTAGCGTTGAGCATATACGATTTAGGGCTTTATAGGGTTTAGAGTTCAGAGTTTTTTAGGTTTACTTGTTTAAAGTATTTTAAAGGTAAAGTGTTTCTTAGGGTGTTTAAGGGTTTAGGGTTTAGGGCTTGGTTTTTTTTTGTGTTTTTAAGATTTACGGTTTATGGATGCTTAGGATTTTGGGTTTAGAGCTTAGGGTTTTGTAGGTGTTTTAAATGGGTTTTTGGGTTTATTTCAGGGTTTATTTCAAGGTTTATCCGATTTAAGGTTTAGGGTTTCTTAGGGTTTTAGGGTTTATGGCTTAGGTTTTTAGGGTTTAGGGCTTTGGGTTTTTTAGATTAAGGGTTTTATCTAGGGTTTTATAGTTTTAGGGCTTAGGGATTTGGTTTTTTTGTGTTTTATAGGGTTTAGCATATACGATTTAGGGTTTTATAGGGATTACAACTTTGAGTTTTTTTAGGTTTACGGTTTTTTAAATGTTAAGTGTTTGGTAGGGATTTTTAGGGTTTAGGGTTTTGAACTTAGGTTCTTTTTTTGCTTTTTAGGTCTAGGGTTTACGGATAGTTAGGATTTAGTGTTTAGAGTATGGTGTTTTGTATGGGTTTTAAATGGTTTTATGATTTATAGGATTTAGAGTTTCTTATGGTTTAGGGAGGGTTTCTTAGGGTTTTAGGTTAAGGATTTTGGGTTTTAGTGTAGGGCTTAGGGTTTAGCCTAAGAGTTTTTTAAGGATTAGGGTTTTAGATTATGGGGTTTTTTTTAGATTTTTAGTTTTTCAAGCTGTTAAGGTTATGGTGTTTTAGGCTTTTATAGGTTTAGAATTTTTGGCTTTGTTTTTTTTATATGTTTTAGGGCTGAGCATGTATGATTTAGGGCTTTATAGGGGTTTTGGGTTCTTTAGGGATTTTAAGGGTTAAGTGTTTGTTAGGGTTTTTCAGTGTTTAGAGTTATGGGCTTAGGGTATTTTGTGTTTTTTAGATTTAGGGTTTATAGATTTCTAGATTTTAGAATTTAGAGCTTAGGTTTTTGTAGGGGTTTTAAATGGTTTTTAGGGGATTTATAGGGTTAGTACGATTTAGGGTTTCTTAAGATTTTGGGTTTTGGGTTTCCTAGGGGTTTGAGTTTAGGATTTCGGTTTTGTATTCATGGATTAGGTTTTAGGGTTTTTTTAGATTTAAGGATTTAGGTTAAGGCTTTTATGTAGGTTTTTAGTAGGTTAAGTATTTTTAGGGTTTTATAGGTTCAGGTTTTAGGCTTTCTTAGTGTTTTAGGTTTAGTATTTAGTGTTTTAGTTTAGGGTCTAGGGATTAGGGCTTAGGGTTTTTTATGGTCTAGGGTTTTATGTTAAGGGTTTTATGTATGTTTTTAGGGTTTAGGGCTTTGGATTTTTTAGGTTTTGGATTCTTAGTGTTTTATCGATTTAAGGTTTCAGGGTTACGTTTTTAGGGTTTAACATATGCAATTTAGGGCTTAATAGGGTTTAGAGCTTAAATTTTTCATAGCTTAAGGGGTTTTGGGGTTTTTTAGGGTTAAGTGTTTCTGAGGGTTTTTAGGGTTTAGGGTTTACACTTAGGGTTTTTGAGTTTGTAAGTTTAGGGTTTATAGATATTTAAGATTCAGGGTTTACATCTTACGTTTTGTAGGGGTTTTAAATGGTTTTTAGGAGTTTTATAGTGTTAGTAGGATTTAGGGTTTCTTAAGGTTTGGGGTTTAGTGTTTCTTAGGGGTTTGAGTTTGGGATTTGGGTTTTGGATTCAGGGTTTAGGGATTAGGGTTTTTTCAGGTTTAAGGATTTAGGTTAAGGCTTTTATCTAGGTTTTTAGGGATTAGGGATTTGGGTTTTTTACGTTATGGTTTTTTAGGGTTTTAAGGGTTTAAGGGTTAGGTTTTTTTTTTTTGTATTTTTTAAGATTAAGCATATACAATTTAGGGTTTTATAGGGTTTAGAGCTTAGAGTTTTTTAGGTTAAGGGTTTTTTGGGTTTTTAGAGTTTTTAAGGGTTAAGTGTTTCTTAGTGTTTAGGGTTTGGGGCTTAGGATTTA
The DNA here is from genome assembly GCA_029582605.1 of Solanum gracilifrons. Lineage (NCBI taxonomy): Eukaryota > Viridiplantae > Streptophyta > Magnoliopsida > Solanales > Solanaceae > Solanum > Solanum gracilifrons. Next base: position 343 of record JAJOOH010002206.1, on the reverse strand, counting down.
TTTTTCCATTTTTTTAAGTTTAGGGTTTACAAATTGTTAAGATGTAGTGTTTAGAGCTAAGGGTATTGTAGGGGTTTTAAATGGTTTTTAGGGTTTCTTTTAAGGTTTATAGTAGTTAAGGTTTCATAATATTTAGGAAATAGGGTTTCTTAGGGATTTAGGTTTAGGATTTAGGGTTTTAGGTTAGGGTTTAGGGCTTTGGGTATTTTTAGGTTTAGGGATATAGGTTAAGGGTTTTATCTAGGATTTTATTGTTTATAGGTTTGGGTTTTTAGGTTATGGTTTTTATTTAAGTTTTTAGGGTTTAGGGCTTTGGGTTTTTTAGTTTAAGGCTTTTTAGGGG
>JAJOOH010002205.1:0-45311 GCA_029582605.1 Solanum gracilifrons | reverse complement strand
CTGTGTAACAAATAACTTATTGTTGTTTAAAGAGCAAGTGAGCAAGATTCGAACTTTAGTTGTTATCAATGAGAGAAAGAAACTAGGGTGTATGTGTTCCCCATAAAATCATAACGTGGTAATCTTATTAATAGTAATATGTTCCTAGTGTATCACATGCAAAGTGGTAAGTTATGTATCCCTAGGTGATTGGTCCGACAAATAGGAAATTTCACCCTGCACCTTGGTCCGGCAACGTATGTATATTTTACTAACCCTTACATTTACCTAAAATTAGACATCACATCAATGTATGGCTTAGTTTTTACCCTCACACCAATTGACATTAGACTATTAGATAATATCACACTAACTCTCTTTTGATAATTCTTTTCTTATTAACTACCTCCTTGGTCCGGTAAGTAGCAACAAGGCGAGTTCTAACGTTGGCCACCGTTAAAAAGATTTATAAAAGAAAGAATTAGCAATGCATGCATCAACAATATTCAAGAATTACTTAGTTATTATTTATACATTTTTAATCGCTCATGGTTTCCACAAACCTAGTTGTGGATTTAGTTACTCATGTTTGGAAGAACACAATTCATACTTTTAGAAGAAGAATTAATGAACTTACATAATGAGTAGAAAAAACCCGTTATTTCCAATTGAAATTCAAAGCTAAAATCCTTATTAAGCAAAATTCGGATATCAAATTGCTAAAGTTTGCCTGTTAATTCCCAAGAAAATACCAAGAACTAAAAGTTAACAATAATGTCTAACGTGAAAAAATGAGGTTTACATACCCTATTTATACAAAAACTTGTCCTAACCAAAAAGGAAATCAAATAAGGAAATAAATTGCTGGACGCTGCTTCGATCGATGTGACTGACCTACGGACCGTGGTTAGACCTACAGTTCGTAGATCCCCTTCGAAGCTTGACACTTAGACCTTTTTCTCTGGAACCTTCAACTTTATGACACAAATGAGGGATGTGCAGTATGAACTATTGGTTGACCTACGGTCCGTGGGTCCCCTTCCTTTGTTCCACGCTTATAACTTTTCATCAGGTACTGGAACTCCAAATCCCTAGTACAAACGACGAATGAGCAGGACGGCCCATGGGTTAACCTATGTTTCGTCATTGGCCTCAGTGGTTCCACCCTTGGTCAGACTTCTCGGATGATCAATCCACTCCTACCTACGACGGACCGTGACTGGACCTACGGTCCGTAGGTCAAATTCGTAGGTGGTCTACAGAAATTAAGTAGTCATCTCTCTCGACCTCGTCCAAGACTATTTCATACAAATATGGCACAATAAACATTAATTGCAATACAAAATGGCCCTATAAACACACAACTCTTAAGTGAAATGTATTAAAAATAGCGTAAATTCAAGGTATATCACTTATCACATAACTATGTGCCCGCATAGGTTATTATCTAGTGGATCCAAATAAGTTAAAATGTTACCGGTTCTACCATAGGCAAGTAGGCCGCCTCTTTACAATGTGGGGATATTACAACGGATTCCATGTCAAGCTCACATGGTCTATGTTGGTTAATTTTTATTATCCTCTTGTGAGATACGTGTTATCGTTACTTGAGAAGTTCTATGAAGTGTGGGTGGTAGTATGGGATACCATCCATGCATTGCACGAATAGGCTTTCAAAGAAATATGGTGTGATTCTCTAATGTTTTAATGTCTAACGAATGAATGTGCTCTTAAGGAAGCTAATGAAGAATGTTGTCTTAAATGCATAATGTAATGATGCATGTTTTACTTGGATTGTATTATGAGTTACTTTCCTTGTCATGACTCATGAAATGTATGTGTTCCTTGTGTATGAAGTATTGACTAAAGATGAGTATGAAAAATGGTACGTTCATCTAAGGTGGCCTCAAAGTGGTACTTAGTAGGAATAGTAGTATGGGATGCTATTCATACATTGCACAAGTATAGCTTATGGTTAGTAGAGGTGAAGGTTCTAATGTAATGTAATGGCTTATATGTTGATTATACTTGTATCTTATGCCTCTTACTAAATTCATGATATTTCTCAAAAATGGCATATAGCATGGTTTTCAACCAAAAATGTTCTTTGTAATCATGGTTTTGGCATGGCTATCATACTTAGTACATTTTTGTGTGCTAACCCATATTCTTCTATTTTTCTACAAAGTGTAGGTTCCTTCACTTGATTTGAATCCTTATAGTTCAAGCTTTAATTGACTATTCATCAAGTTTGTGGTATGTCCTCATGGATCCGAGGACAAGTGCTTTATTTTAATTTCATTTCTTCATTGTACTAGACATGTATTAAACTTTCTATTGTAAGGACTGTGACCCTAGTTTTGATTCAAATGTACTAGATGACCATGTGAGACAAGTAGACTTTCACTGTTTTAAATGATGTTTTCGATTGAATGGATTGAAAGAAAAGTTTTAGATTTTGCACTATTTCTATGATCCTATGTGATGACATGCTATGCGGATTGTATGAGACTTTTTGGAGTCTTGTACACCATGTCACGTCCGGGGTGTAGGCTCAGGTCGTGACAGTCTCAAAACAGAATGTAAGAAAGAAACTAGAATTTAACACCTCTAGACCTCGAACCAAGAGGACTTACTGAAAGTGTGGAGAATAGTCAATACAAGCTTTTTATCAAGAACGAAGCACACCTCAACAACCGGGCCCTACACTTATAGAAAAATGTAGATAATATGGGTTTGTACAAAAATGCACTAAATATGGAAGCCACGCATAAAAATCCTTAAAACATGCAAAAAGGGACAATTTAGTTAAAACCATGCATTTTATCAACTTTAAGAGTCATCATGCACATTAGTGTAAATACACAAGTCAAACCATTTTATAAGCAACCCTAAGCTATACTTGTGCAATGCATAGACAAGATCCCATAATCCTATCTACTACTAGGTACCATTTTTCAGCCACCATAAACATGCATATCATACCTTGACCTCATCCATAGCCAATACTCATAGACAATGCAACATTCATGTTCATTAACTCGTAACAAGGAAAGCCACTCATAGCAACAATCCATATCATACGTGCATAAACTCATATATCTTCATAGCATAAGGAACCAACACCATAACCCCTTCCAAAGCCGACCTGTGCAATGTATAAGTGAAGTCCCATAACCCCACTTACACTAAGTAGAGCTCATTGAGAATTCATAAGTATAGTTCATGTTCTTATCAAAGTTCATATTCTTATCATGTAGGGAAATAGCGTTAACCGACATAGACCGTGTGAGGTACATTGAATTTGGTGTACTGCCCCACTCCGAAAAAGGTATCCTACTTGCCTAAGGTAGAACTAGATTGTTAACTTAGGTGGATCCACTAGCTAAAGACCTATGTGGGAACATAATTACGGGGTAAGGAGATTGCTACTATAAACCCAGACTAATAGAGGTAAAAGGTTTCCAAATCATGAGATAACTGTTTCGGGAACCCAGACTGACTGGCGTAAAAGGAACCCATTGAGAAGACCAACTAACTGGCGTAAAAGCTTGCATCTCATATTCATATCCACATGGTGCTAAGCATAATTCCTTTTAATAGTCATGTTAAGTCTTAAATTGGGTTCATGTTCATGAAACAAATCCCTAGCACTCAAACCAACATGGTATCATGATAGCTCATATATTCAATAGGTGATAATAGCCTTTCAACCTTTAAAATCATTTATATGTGAGCAACCATTTTACATCATCTTCATAATGTGTTCATGAGAATAGAATTTCAATGAACACAACAACATTATCACAGTAATCGACATTTCATGCATAGTCATGTGTAGGGCATGGGGTGAAATTTTTTTCAACAATACCACACTTACACCATAGTCATAGGACCTTCACACGCTAAGTGAATCATAAACTCATACACAATTCTCATATACATGTACAAACTCTCATAATTTTCCATTTAAGGACCATGAATCACATCAAACCCAAACATCTAGAATTACTACATTAGATATGTAGAATTTAATGATTCAATAAACTCAACCAATGTAGACAAAATCAATTGACATGCTTCTATAATCAATCAACCCACGTCATGAAATCACATTTTCGTAATACGGGGGATTCATGGGTTTTTGGGGGTATTTCATCATAAATCAATAATAAATCATCAATTCAATCATTATACATCATAAATCAACCATTGAAAACTTTTTGAAAGAAAACCCATGACATAGATAAAAACCGTAGCTTTTTGGGGAAATTGGAAGCTTTGAAATCAAGTTTTGAAGGGACTCTATGGGTGAAAACTACCAATAGATGAAAAGCCACCATACTTTATGAAGATTCTTCATGAAATTGAGTGGAAAAGATGAGTCCTTGTAACCTAGACTCCAACTTCTTCTTCATCTTCAATGGAGGTTTTAGTGAGAGAAATATTGGAGAGGGAGTTGGTTGACTTTTTGAATTTGGGTAGTTATGATTTCGTGAATTAGTTTAGGGTTTAAAATACTTATATACTTGGTTGAAAATAATACAAAACGAAGTCACTTAATAGTTAATTAAAATGGAAATCCCTAAACTACCCCTCAACTAATCCCCAAAAGCTGCCTTCCAGGTGTGACCCACGACCCCCTCCACAACGGACCGTGACTAGGCCCATAACCCGTTCTGGTCAAACGTGGGTCAAGCGATTGGGACCTGAATTTGAGGGCTTCGACCTATGGAGTCAAGCCACGTGGCGTGGACCCATCCATGGGGTATGTGTCATGCCCATGGCTACTGCGTTAAGTAGATTTCTAAAAGGCCGCACCCACGCTACCCCCCATAGTGTGTAGGTTGACCCACGAGGCTTGGTTGCCTCTCGTGGGTCAGTGCCTGGCAGCCCTGTAGGTCTTTTTCCTAAAGGGCCCAAAGTTGGTCCTTAGGGTTTAGGCCTTGATGTTGTAACACAAATACATGATTTTTAAGGTACGAGAAGGTGCTTTGAAGGTTCTAACCCTAACGTCATGATCTAGCTTAGTCTACTAGTTCCAGAGTGTAACATTATCTCCCCGTTAGGAAGATTCGTCCTCGAATGATGATTAAGACACCTTACGAAAGTAAAGACTCAAGACTAGCAGCCCATCATGTATGCAACATAAAAATCATGAAAAATTAAATGGAGGAAACATCAACTACATCCCAAGACACTATCACTGCAACACAAGGAAGTGGGAGATACGTCCACAACCCATTATGCATAAACCTCATCAATTCTCATAAACCTAGGAGGAACTACCTTTTCCAACTCAAACCAAACTCAACATAACAATATGGAGCCAACATGCCATTTCATCAAAAGTATACCAAAGCATATTCATCAAATCATCTCATGAAGTCAAATATGAAATCATCATACTAAAATGCACAACAACATGAGGAACATATAAATCATGAAAAATCATTTTTATACTAAACATGAATTCTCACAAGAACATGCATATCATAAGGAAAATCATGAAGAACACATATAGCACACATGACTTCCCAAAACACCAAACTTAAGAGAGACTACTTACCTCAATCTTGGATAGGAGTAGGAGGAAAAAGATGAGGATAGCGGGACTTCATATCGGCCTTGGCCCCCCATGTAGCACCCTCTACTAAATTATTCCAACATAAAACCTTTATGGAAGCTATATCCTTGTTTCTTAACCTTTTTATTTGCCGGTCTAAGATATCTACCTAAACCTCTTCATAGGAAAGGCTCTCATCAACTCCTAACCCTTCTAAGGTAATGATGGATACCTAGTCACCAATACACTTCTTGAGCATAGAAACATGAGGTATTGGACGAATCGGAGTCATCTTATTCGGCAAGTCTAACTCATATGCAACTTTCCCAACACGTTTCAAGATTTGATATGGGCCTACAAATTGGGGACTATGTTTCCCTTTCTTGCAAAAACAAATCATACCTTTCATAGGTGAAATTTTTACATAGACCCAATCATTAACTTCAAACTCTAGACCCCTTCTTCTAACATTGGCATAAGACGTCTGCCGACTTTGGGCCGTCCTCAATGTCTCTCTAATGAGTTGGACTTTCTTAGTTACCTCATAAACTAGTTCGGGATCAAATAGAGCAATTTCCCCTACTTCAAACCAACCAACCGGAGATCTACATCTCCTTCCATACAATGCTTCAAAATGAGTCATGGCAATACTCGAGTGGTAACTATTGTTGTAGGCAAACTCTACAATAGTAGATGGTCATCCCACTTATCTTTGAAGTCTATAACACACGCCCTCACCATATCCTCTAAGGTTTGGATGGTACGTTCTGTTTGACCATCGGTTTGGGGATGAAAAGTCGTGCTAAGATTAACCTTAGTACCAAGCCCTTTTTGGAATGCCTTTCAAAAGTAGTAATTTAATTGAGTACCTCGATCCAAAATAATAGATAAAGGAACCCCATGTAACTTCACTATCTCCTTGATGTACAATTTGGCATAGTCTTTCGTCGAAAAGGAAACCTTGACGGGAATAAAGTGAGCTGATTTTATCATTCTATCCCACTGACCCAAAGATAATCATGTTGCCTTCGAGTATGAGGCAAACCCACAATAAAATACATATTCACATCCTCCCACTTCCAAGGGAGAATATATATGTCTGGGGACAAGCCTCTCGGACATTGGTGCTGGGCCTCAACTTGTTGACAATTCGGACAATTGGCCACAAAATCCTTTATATCCTTCTTCATACCATTCCACCAATAGACTTCTCGTAGATCACAATACATCTTGGTGGCTCTTGGATGAATAGAATATCGCGAATGATGAGCTTCTTCTAGAATTCTCTCTCTCAAGCCATCAACATCCATAACACATAACCGACATTGGTACCTAGGCACCCCATCTCTCCCTTGGGAGAAAGCCTCAATGGACTTGTTGAGTGCCGATTCTTTCAACTCAACTAATATGGGATCAAATTTTTGTTTAGACTTCACATCTATCACAAAGGATGATTCGGAACCATTATGGACCATGACACCACCCTTGGTGGAATCCACTAATTAAACAACTAGTCAGGCCAACCTATGTATATCAAGAACTAATTCTCTCTTTTCATCCTCTACATGAGCAACACTACCGATGGATAATCTTCTAAGGGCATCCGCAACTACATTAGCTTTGCCGGGTTTGTAAAGGCTGATCATGTCATAATCCTTCAAAAGTTCTAACTACCTTCTTTGTTGGAGATTCAAGTTTTTTTTGGCTAAACACATATGGAAGACTCTTGTGATCGGTGAACATATAAACATGCAACCCATATAGATAATCCCTCCATATTTCAAAGGCAAATACTACCGCCGCTAACCCGAGATCATGGGTTGGATAATTCTTTTCATGGACCTTGAGTTGCCTTGAAGTATAGTCAATCACTTTACCATGTTGCATAAGCACATATCCCAAACCCACTTTAGAGGCATCACAGTATACAACAAAACCATCGGTACCGTCTGGTAATGTCAACACTAGAGCGGAAGTAAGATTATCTTTCAACTCTTGGAAGCTTTTCTCACAAGCCGTTGACCACACAAACTTAGCTTTCTTTTGAGTCAAACTTATCAATGAAGAGTCAATGCAGGAAAAACCCTCAGAAAATCACCTATAGTAACTGGCCAAATCCAAAAAAAAATAAAAAATAGCGGTAGTAGTTAGAGGTCTAGGAACACCCTTGACCACATCCATCTTCTTGGGATCTACCTTATTACCCTTGCTTGAAACAGTATGACCAAGGAATGCTACGGACCATAGACCAAACTCACATTTACTAAACTTCGCATATAATTGGTGGTATTTAAGGACTTGCAATACAATCATCAAATGATTCATCTGTTCATTTTCACTCCTTGAATATATCAAAATATCATCAATAAAAACGATCACAAACATATCAAGGTAGTGTCTAAACATTCTATTCATTAGGTTCATAAATGCCGCCGGGGAATTTGTCAGCCCAAACGACATAACCACGAATTCATACTGAGCATACTGGGTCATAAAGGTTGTCTTGGGAATGTCGACCCCTCTCACCCTTATTTGATGGTAACCCAAACGAAGATCTATTTTGGAGAAATTGTTAGCCCCCTGAAGTTAATCAAACAAGTCGTCAATCCTCGGAAGGGGATATCTTTATCTTCGTTCAATTGACGATAGTCACTATACATTCTAAGATACCCATCCTTCTTTCTAACAAACAACATCGGAGCACCCCATGGAGAGATACTCGGTTGAATAAAACCCTTGTTTAGCAAATACTTTAGTTGCTCTTCGAACTCTTTCAACTCGGCTGGAGCCATTCTATAAGGAGAAACGGAGATAGGTTGCGTATTCGGTAGAAGATCAGTGCCAAGGTCTATTTCCCGCTCGGGAGGAATACCGGGTAAATCATCAGGAAAAACTTCCAAAAAATCATTCACTACCAGAACCGGCTCTAGAGAAGGGGTTTCAGACTAAACATCCATACCATAACAAGATAGTAAATAAATCCTTTGGAGATCATTTTCATAGCTTTGAGACAAGAGACAAATTGACCTCTAGGGATAGAGTTTACCCCCTTCCACTTTAGAATCCACTCGTTTGGGAATTGAAACTTTACTACCCGAGTCTTACAATCAATAGAGGCATAACATGCATGCAACCAATCCATACCAAAAATCATATCAAAATCTAACATGTCTAACTCGACCAAATCAACCTAGGTAACTCTATGGGAAAATGAAATAGGACAACTCCTATAGACTCTTTTTGGCACCACCGAATCACAATCCAGGGTAGAAACTGTAAAAGGCTCTATTAACACTTCGCAGAGTATTCAAAAATTTATGGCCACAAAAGGTGTCACAAAGGACAAAGTGTCACCCGGATCTTACAATGCATATACATCAATGTAAAAGATTTGTAACATACCAGTCACTACATCAAGGGAGTTGTCTTGTTCACCTCTGGATTGAAGAGCATAGAAGAGGTTTTTCTTGGGAGCGTTTAAATTTGAATCGCAAGGAGGGACTTGCTTGCCCTCTTTTCCTTGAGCCATTAGCATGGGACAATCTCTCATCATATGACCAATCTTCCCACACCTATAGAAACCATCCGTGCCAACTAGGTACCTACCATCATGTTTCTTTCCGCACTTAGAACAAGTACGCCTCACCACAGAAGATCCACCACTATTGCCTCTTTAAGGCTTAGGGTTAGGAACCCTACCTTTATTGTCCCTTGGAGAAATAGAGGAGCCTTGGTTAGAGCTCCTTCACTTGAACCTTTGTTGCTCTCGACCCTCGGATTTACCCTTGGGAGAATTCCCATCATCTGTCCTTGCTCTCTTCACTTCCCTATTCTTCTTACTAAGTCTTGACTCCTCAACTTGTTGAGCATACACCATTAGATGTGACATATCTATATTATCATGGATAATTGCTGCAAGACATTCCTCTACAATCAAGTCGGACGCCCCCGTCAAGAACCTACTCATTCATCACTCAGATTTGACCCCAAAGATGGAGCATATTTGCACAATTGAGTGAATTTGAATGAGTAGTCTTTCACACTCGTGTTCCCTTGACGAAGGTTGATGAATTCCTCAACCCTAGCTTCCCTTAATTCCTGGGAAGGTATATAACAGGAAACGTGGATTTGAACCCTTCCCACCCTTCCTACTCTATAAGACCCGTTTCTACCTTCCTATTGCCTTTCCATTGCTTATAAAAAACATGAACAACACTTTTTAATTTGTAGGCGGCTAGTTCTGCTTTCTCTACCAAAGCGATTCCTATTATGTCAAGCATCTTCCAAACCTCTTCCACAAACTCATGAGGATCTACTCCCCTGTTGGAACCACGCAACTTGGGGGGAGGGGTCATCCTAGGAAAGTCCCTAATCCTTAAAGCGTCTGAATTCACATTTGGATCAGCCGGAACAACAATCTCCCTATTAGCTTGGGCCATCATGTCTTGGCTTGAGTTGTCACGACTTTAGTCAATATTAGAAGAGCCGACCTTATTTTAACATTTTTCATAATCCCCAGATCAATAGGAGCCTGAGGAACTTGATGATCTTGGGGACCTTGGGGAGGAACTCCCCCATTCTCATTCTCTTCTTCCATCCTTCTTTCATTCTCCCTTCTTGTATTCAAATCTTATAGACACAAGATAAGGGTTAGGAAAAGGACTTCATAGAGTTTAAACTCTAAGGAACAACTAAAGCGTAATGAAAGAAGTGAAATTTACTAAACATCTTATAGCCTCTCATTTATAAATGTGGCGCGATGCACACTCATTAACAAGACTCTACTAGACGTGGTTTATGAGACATCATCATTGAATCATTTTAAACCTTATGCTCTGATTACCTAGTTTAGAACGACCCAGGGGAACCCCCTAGATGTAACATGGCGTACTCGACCCCGAAGGGGTCTTATACCTGCCATTAGCATATCATAAACATAAGTAATAGAAATGATGTGGAATTAAAACTTTATACAATTGAAATCTTTCATAAAACTCAAATTGAAGTCTAGACATTGTCTCATTAATCATCTAATATAATCGAGAACCAGTAAAGGTCACAGCCCTTTACAACATACTCTGAAAAGAGAATGTAAGAAAGAAAGTAGAATTGAACAGCTCTTGTCCTCGAACCATATGGACTCAACGAAAGCGTGGAGAATAGTCAATCCTAGATTTTGATCAAGAAGGAAGCACACCTCAACAACCGGGTCCTATACTGGTAGAAAAATGTAGAAGAATTGGGTTAGTACAAAAATGCACTAAGTATGGAAGCCATGCATAAAAATCCTTAAAACATGCAAAAAGGGACAATTAAGTTGAAACCATGCATTTTATCAACTTTAAGAGTCATCATGCGCATTATTGTAAATATACAAGAAAAACCATTTCATAAGCAACCCTAAGCTATACTTGTGAAATGCATAGACAAGATCCCATAATCCTATCTAATATTAAGTACCACTTTTAGGCCACAATGATAATGCATATCATACCTTGACCTCATCCATAGCAAATACTTATAGACAAGGAAACATTCATATTCATTAACTTGTAAAAAGGAAAGCCACTCATAGCAACAATCCATATCATACGTTCATCAACTCATACATCTTCATAGCATAAGGAAACCACACCATAACCCATTTCAAAGCCTACTTGTGCAATTTTTAGGTGAAGTCTCATATCCCTACTAACACTAAGTAGAGCTCGTTGAGAATTCATAAGTATAGTTCATGTTCTTGTCATAGTTCATATTTTTGTCAGGTAGGGAATAGCCTCAACCGACATAGACCATGTGATCTACCTAGAATCCGGTCTACTACCCCATACCGAAATGAGGTGCCTTACTTGCCTAACATAGAACTAGTTTGTTAGCTTAAGTTGAACCACTAGCTAAAGACCTATGTGGGCACATAGTTACGGGATAAGGAAATTGCTATGAGAAACGCGGACTAGCTGAGGTAAAAGGTTTCCATCTCATGAGATAACTATTATGGGAAACCGGAGTGACTGACTTTAAAGGAACCCATTGGGAAGCCGGACTAACTGGCGTAAAAGCTTCCATTTTATATTCATATCTACTATGTGCTAAGCATAATTCCATTTAATATTCATGCTAAGTCTTAATTTAGGTTCATGTTCATGAATGAATGCCCTAGTACTCAAACAAACATGGTATCATGATATCTCATAGATTGAATAGGTGAGAATAGCCTTTGAAACTTTAAAATCATTAATATGTAAGTAAACCTTTCACATCATGTTCATAGTGTATTCATGAGAATAACCTTTCAATAAACACAATAACAATATCATAGTCATAGACGGTTCATGCATAGTCATGTGTAAGGGTATGGGGAGAATGATCTTTCAGCAGTACCAAACTTACACCATAGTCATAGGATCTTCACTCGCTAAGTGAATTATAAGCTCATACACAATACTAATAAACATGTACAGACCCTCATAATTTGCATTTCAAGGACCATGAATCACATTCAACCCAAACATCTAGAATTATTACAATAGATATTGAAAATATCATGATTCAATAAACTCAATCAATATATACAAAATCAACTGACATCCTTCTATAATCAATCAACCCATATCATGAAATCACAATTTAGTAATATGGGGCATTCATGGGTTCTTGGGGGGATTTCATCATAAATCTATAATAAATCATCAATTCAATCATAATCCATCATAAATCAACCATTGAAAACGTTTTGAAAGAGAACCCATGACTAAGATTGAAACCATAGCCTTTTGGGGAAATTTAAAGCATTGAAATCAAGGTTTGGAAGGACCCTATGGGTGAAAGCTACCCATAGATGAAAAGCCACCATACCTTCTGAAGATTTCTCACGAAATTGAGTGGAAATGATGAGTCCTTGTACCCTAGACTTCATCTTCTTCTTCTTCTTCTTCAATGTAGATTTTGGTCTAAAATAATACAAAATGACGTCACTTCATAGTTAATTGAAATGGAAAACCATAAACTACCCCTTAACTAATCCCCAAAAGCTCCCTTCTAGGTGTGACCCATGACCCCCTCACATACAGACTGTGACTAGGCCCACAACTCGTTCAGGTCAAGCACGGGTCGAGAGACTGGGACCTGACTTTGGGGGCTTCGACCTACAGATGCAAGCCACGTGGGGTGGACCCATCCACGAGGCATGGGTCCTGCCCATGTCTACTGTCTTAGGCAGATTCAAAAGAGGCCTCACCCACGCTACCCCCTATGGGGCATGGGTTGACCCATGAGGCGTGGATGCCTTTCATAGGTCACTGCTTGGCAGCCATGTAGGTTTTTTCCTCAAGTACCCAAAGTACATCCATGGGGTATAAGCCTTGACGTTCTAACACGAATACATTATTTTTATGGTACGGGAAGGTTTTTTTAAGGCTCTAACCCTAATGTCAAGCTCTATCTTAGTCTACTAGTTCCGGAGTGTTACATGTCAATATACAAGTTTCTTCATCTGGAGAGCTTTCTTGATCCTTTCTTGACCGCAGTGAATAGAACTGACCATTGTTTGATTAATTGGGATCCGATCCACTAAGAGAAGCTTACTTGGGCTCTCTCACCTTTGTTGTGAGCATATGGAAATGCTTCACTTGATGATCATTCTTGCCACAACCATAGCAATCGTCGGTACCGCCTAGGGACCTCCCATGGTACTTTCTTTCACACATGGTGCAACTAGGCTTAGGTAATGGAAATCCACCACCTTTCTGTTGGTTAACCCTAGGTGTATAGAGGGAATCTTGACCGGAATACCTTTGCTTACACTTAGGTCTACCTTGTCTGTCGGAGTTAGCATTAGATAAATTCTTATCACCGGTTCTAGCTCTCTTCATCTCCCTATTCTCTTTATTGAGTTTTGACTCCTCAATTTGTTGGGCATGATCCATGAGACGTTTAATATTCATACGTGGGATAAGCATTGCCGAACGACATTCATTGACTACCAAGTCAGACACTCCCATAAAAAAATTATTCATCTTATCCCTCAAATCCGCCACTATGGTTTGAGCATATTTGGATACTTGGGTGAACTTAAGAGCATACACTTTCAAACTCATACCCCCTTGTCAAAGGTTTATAAATTATTGCACCTTCAGTTCCCTCATATCTATGGGAAAGAATCTATCAAGAAAATCCGATTTAAACGATTCCCGTCCTTCCGAGCCCGCTCCTACGTGTCCCTCACGCTTCCACTGATCATACCAAACTTGAGCCATATGTTTTAGTTGGTAGGTGGCTTGCTCTGGCTTCTCCTCCGAAGACACCCCCATAGCCTCAAGTACTTTGCAAGCCTCATCGATAAACTTTTTGGGATCCTCTTCCACTTTGGAGCCAAGAAAATCGGGAGGGTTCATTCTTGCAAAATCTTTCAATCTAGAAGCCGCGGAAATCATATTAGGATTAACCGGAGCTACCACTTTTCTATTGGCTTGAGCCATCATGACTTGAGCCAACATTTGGATAGTAGATCGAAACTCCACATGGGTCATATTTCCAACCACGGGATCAACCAGAGCTTTATTAACTTTAGGAGCTTGATTATCGTGAAGAGCTTCCTCATTTACATTACCACCCTCCATTCTTGTAATGTTAGGCCTTCGTGTGTTCATTCCGTGAGAACACAAGAGAAGGATTAGGAGAGGGACTTTATAGAGTTAAACTTTATGGCATGACTTAAGAGTAATGAAAGAAGTGTAGTTTCCCAATCATCTTGTAGCCTCTCATTTAAAAATTTGTCACGATTCACACTATGAACAAGACTCTACTAGACGTGGCTTCAGAGTCATGATGTTATATTCATTCTAAACCTTGTACTCTATTACCAAGTTTGTCACAACTCAGGGGTACACCATACATGTAACATGGCGTACTATACCCCGAAAGGCCAAACACAAGCCACTTAGCATATCATAACATAAATTAAAAAGAAATGATGTGGAAATTTTAAAACTTTATCCATACAATCAAATTATTTTATCAAAGCAAACGAAAGTCTAGACTTGTCTCAATATAGTCATTTATTACAATAGTTCAAATGAAAAGGGACACAACCCATACAAACATAGTCCGAAAGTGAAAACTACTAGAAATGAAACTTAAAGTGAAACTTTCGTCCTTGAATCATGAGGACTCACCACAAGCAAGGAGAATAGATGAATCCAAGCTTGACCCACTTGATAACCACCTTAACAACCGGACCCTACACTTTTGAAAAAATATAGGAAAATATGGGTTAGCACAAAAATGCACTAAGTGTGATAGTCATTCATAAAAACCTTGGAAACATGCTAAAAGGGACATTTTAGTTGAATGCATGACATTTGGTACGTTAAACCATTATTTAGAAGATAGTGTAAAAACACAAGTCATAAGCATAAGAACCACCATTATCAAACATAGGCTATAACATGGTAGGCAATAATCATAACTAGTGAGCATAAGAGATATCATCATAGACATTGGCATATTCAATGCTATTTAGTTCAACATAACATAAGAGAAACATTTCATGAGCCACCTCAAGGAAACCTTGTTCCATGCATAGATAAGATCCCATAATCCCCCCGTGCTAAGCAAGTCACTTTAGGTCCTCATTCATGTTTACAATCTTTTGATATCATCCTTAGCTTATTTCTCATAAACAAGGGAACAGCTCATTTTAGTCAATCTTATCAAGGAAAGCAACTTATAGTAACAATCCAAGTTAGCATACATCATTACAAGTAGCCCTTCTATCAAACATACTTAACAATGGAGTCATAAGCACATTCACTTCATAAATCATCATATCATAAGTCCAACAAACCATAACTACCGTCAAAGCCTACTTGTCAAATGCACGAATATGATCCCATAATCCTACCTATTCTAAGTAAAACTTGTTGGGTAACCATAGCTCATAACTCATCTTCTTGTTCTTAGTGGTAATAAGACTTAATCAACATAGACCGTGTGAGATTACATGGAATCCGGTGTTACACACACCAAAAAAGGGTTGTCATACTTGCCTAAGGTAAGATCATAATCATATTAGCTTTTAGGTGGATCCACTAGCTAAATAACCTATGGGGGCACATAGTTTATGAGATAAGGAGGTTGCTTCAAGAAACCCGGCCATACTAGGGAGAGAATCCACCGCACACAATATCCACTCTGTTCTAAGCATTAAATTTCCATGGAGTAGTTAATTTTCTATTAACATCATTACTTATGAAAGGGTGTCATTGGCCTACCAGTTCAAGGTACATCATTTGAATAGCTCATTGACTCCTCATGAAAGGGGTGCCATTGGCCTACCCATTTAAGACAAAGCCTTAGAATACTTCATTAGTCAGTCATGAAAGAGGTGCCATTGTCCTACCGATTCAAGGTATATCAATCAAGATAGCTCTTTAATTTCACATGAAAGGGTGCCCTTAGCCTACTGATTCAAGGTATAACATTATATGAGGAAACCTTTCACAACATGTTATATTCATACATAGTTGTTTACATGAGAATAATCATCCAACAACACAACAATTAGATCATAATCATATTCACTTTACTCTCAAAGTGTTTTAAAAGCATATACATAAACCTCATAATCATGCATAATTCTCATACTTCGCCCTCCAAGGACCGTATGTCACATTCAATCAACACATCTAGAATTACTACATTAGACATAGATAATAACATAGGTCAAAATGCCAATTCACTACATTCACAATTCTATAATATTCTACTTGCATCAATCAATACCCACACTTTGAGATCCAATTCGGGAAAATAGGGGAATTCATGTATTATTTGGGAATTCAACATAAAATCATATAAAATCATCAATATATCAATAATAAAACATAATTCAATCATTAAAAATGAATTTTAAAGGAATCCATGACATGAAGTCAAACCCTAACTTTTGGGATCTTTAGCTTTGAAATTGGGGGTTTTGAAGGGGCTCCATGGATGAAGAGCTACCATACCTTGGTGAAGAATCCCGACGAAATTGAGAATAGAACCCTTGACCTTTGTGAGCCAACTTCCTTCTTCATCATCCTTTAGTTCTACAAAGAGAGCTTCTTAGAGGGAATTTGGGTTCTTTGGGTAAATTGAAAAATATGATTTGGAATCCACTAATTGAAGCCCTAATAACTTTATATAGGTGGTATCATTACTAATAAAACAACACCCTTTAACCCCTAATTAATTCTAGACGATTCCCTTAACCTCCTAAATGACCAACCTGCTCCAACCCAATAGACCCCGACCCACGGGCCGTGAGTGGACCCACGTGCCGTGCTGGTCATCCAAGTGTAACACCCCGGAAATTCTATGACTTAAGTTAGAGCCTCACCTTATGAATAATGACTTAAAAATAGTTAAAATTATGTTTCTAAACCTAAGTTAATGCAATTGACTTGGTTTGGAATATTAAAAGTCTAAGCGTCACGAAACGACCACGTCGTTCGGAAACTAAAGAACAAATGTGTTCTAGTTTGTCCTTCAGTTTTGGGCAGGTTTGAGAGTGTCGTATGATGGTATATTCTTGTAAAAATGTTTAAATTAAGTAAATGTATGTTTATAGAGTCAAAACGTTTGAATACGATGTCCCGGGGCCATCCTAAGGGATCCCGAGAAGGACCACAACCTGGGCCAAGGAAGCTACCAAGGCAGCTTGCAAATTGCACTTGGTGGGAATAGCTTCGCGTTGCGGACAAACTCCCCCAAGGAGAAAAAGTTAGTTCGTGACACGTTCATGTCGCGGACTCTACTGTCTCAAAATTTAATTCCAAATATCTTCGGGGAACAACTCCTCGTCGCGGAATTGTTCCGCGATCAAAATGCAGAAATTTAGAAATTGATTTTTACTTCATTAAAGAGTCCAACTAAGTGAGGGGTATTTAGGTTAATTTAGGGGACGTGTATATAATGATTTTTAATACAATTTACCTCATTTTTATCACACAAACACAAAGCGCCATTGATCAAAACCTAAAGTTCCTCCTTCTCTCTACTCTCTCTCTCCTCAAGAACTCCATTGAAAAAGATTGGAGTTTCAAGAAGAAGACCAAATCTCCAAGTTTTCAACTAGGATTTTCGTGGTTAATTAGTCAATAAGGTATGGTTGCTTATCACTCTTGGTATTCCTTTCCCAAGAGGCCCCTTCAAGATAAATTTCAAAATGTCCAATTTCTAGGTTTCAATTCAAAAACGTGGTTCTTTCTAAAGTGAAATTGATGTTATAAACTGACTTTGATTGATGTTATATGAATAATTATGGATGAATTTATGTTGTAGTGGTGGCTTCTTCAAGAATTCCCCATGAGGCCCATGTTTCTCCTTCTTTTCGTAATTCTAACCCTAGTTTGTGTTGGATATTTATTGAAGGCTATGAATTGAATATGATTTTATGCAATTCATTCTTGTATGATGATTATAACCTAGTTTATGTATAATTTCTAGGAAATTAGGGTTGAGTCTTTGAATGAAGCCTTGAAGGCTATGAAGGGAATATGGCAATTGCTTATATTGATGTTGATTATGTTATTACTTCATGAATTACCTTGTATTACGTATTGATTATGATTTAATTGGTAATTGAAGAATGGATGTCCCAAGAAGGGAAATGAGGTATGAAGGTTGATTCTTCTTTGAACTCAAGTATGAAAGGTGAATTACTTAGCTTGTAATGATGCTATACCTAATGTGTTGTTGTGGTGTTGATGACCAAGTTTCCTCATCCTTAACCTTCTACACTTCAATTAGCTACGAAGTATGTATGTATGTTATGGTTTGATTTCTATATGATTGAAAGGTAGTCCTCATGATTATTGTGTATTGTAAAGTGAAAGGTTTACTCACTTGCAAGTGTTTCTAAAGTAAAAGTATTGTTACTCACTTATGAACACATATGAGCTATTATGGTAAGATATCTACATAAGAGTCTAGTAAAGGCTAATGTGAACTTATGTGATGACTAAATATGATTACAAAAGGGAATTAGATGCTTAGCACCGAAAGGGGCAGGTAAATGAGATGGGGGTCTCACGTTTAGTAAGACCGGCTCCCCACATGGGTTTCCTCAAGTTTAGCAAGTTCTGATTACCCACGGTATGTGTTGTCTCATGAGATGGAAACCCCCACATTTAGTAAGTTAGGGTGTCTAGAAGCAATCTCCTTGGACCTTAACTATCTGCCCACATAGTATTCTATCTTAGTGGATCCACCTAGATAGCTATGTATGAATGGTTACACCTTAGGCAAGTGTTAACCCTCACTTTTTGGTGTGGGAGTAGAACACTGGATTCCATGTAGCTTTCATGGTCTATGTTGGTTATTGCAATATTTCCCTAATGTAAATGTAAATGAAGGTATGAAAGGTGTGAACTCTTACTAGGTCTTTCGTAAGGGTTTCTACATAGTGTAAGGGAAGGTATGGGACTTGTCTTGCACATTGCACTTGTGGAATCCTAAGTGATGGTTGTAGTAGTGTTCTCTTATGATTATGATGATTATGACTTATGTATGTTGAAGCTATGTTATGTATAATCATTATGAATATATGAATGAAGTAGGTTGCTTAATGTGATACTTGGCTTTGAATAGGGTTATGGGGTTCTATTCTTGCATTGCACTAGTATTGCTTGGGTTGTCTACATGTTGGAATGATATTATGTTGGATTGGACTATGATGCTTACTTTGTGTGCATATTGGATTTACTTGGTAAAAAAAGCATGTTTTGACTAAATATCCTTTTATACATGTTTCAATGGTTTTATGCATAGTAGCCATACTTAGTACGTGTGTTGTACTAACCCATATTTTCTCTCTTTTTCCCCAAACATTTAGGTTCGGATCGTTGAGGATTCAAGCTAACTTCTCAAGACACTTGGAGTTGCTTCCCCAAGTTGGTGAGTCCTCAAGTCCGAGGACAACACCCTATGATCTAGCTTCTTTTGTTTAGTTATTTGCTTATGTTGAAAGACATTGTTGTACTTTCCTATTTCAAGACTTCTTATTGATGTAAGGGCTAAGTCCCATTTTCGATAATTTTATGTCTAGATGGTACATTGTGGTAAAGGTAGATTCTATTTTTCATATATGAAGTGAAGTTGAACTTCCAAAGTAAAAGTGTTAAATTTTTCGTGATTTTATTCTATGATACATGCTATGATGAATGCTAATGGCTTGTATAAGACTTTTTTGAGGTTGAATAGGCATGTTACGACTAGGGGATACTCTCGGGCCATTACGAACCTTGTATCAGAGCATAAGTTTGAGAATAATGTAGGATTTATGTCACAAGATAACATGTCGAGTAGAGTCTTGTTCACGGGTGTGAAGCGCGCCACACTTATGAATGAGAGGCTACGAGATGCTCAAGAACTTTCACTCTTTTGTTATTCCATAGTCGTTCGTAAGAGTCTTAACTCTATTTAGTCCTTTTCTTCTAATCCTTCTCTTGTGCTTATAGCCAATGAATACAAGAAGGAATAACACAAGGAAGGCCGGTAAGGAGAATGTGAATAAGGCGGTTCCCCCTCAAGCTCCTCAAAACCCTCAACTTCCTATTGAAGAAGGGGCTATGTCTAATGTTGAGATAAGGTCGGCTATTCATAATTTGACTCAAGTGTTGGCCACTCAAGTTGCTAGGGATGCTAGGGTGCATGTGAACCCTAATGCTAGCACTACTACTTCTAGGATAAGTGATTTATGAAGGATGAATCCCCCTGCTTTCTTTGGCTCTAAAGTGGAAGAAGATCCACAAGGGTTCATTGATGAAGTATTTAAGGTTATAGAGGCTATGGGTGTGTCTTCTCAAGAAAAGGTGAAGTTAGCCGCCTATCAACTCAAAAATGTGGCACAAGTGTGGTATGAACAATAGAAGGAAGGGAGACCTATTAGAGATCGTCCAATAAGTTGGGCTACATGCAAGACAACTTTTCTTGATAGGTTTTTCCCCTTGGAACTAAGGGAGAGGAAAATGCAAGAATTCATCAACCTCCGTCAAGGGGGTATGAGTTTGAAGGAGTATGGCCTCAAGTTCACTCAATTGTCCAAACATGCTCCTACTTTGGTGCCAGACTCTAGAGCTACAATGAACAAATTTGTTATGGGGATATTTGATCTTGTGGTGAATGAATGTAGGTCGGCTATGCTAATCCCAAGCATGGATAGTTCCCGTCTTATGGTTCATGCCGAATAAACTGAGGAGCAAAAGCTTAAGCAAGTTGGTAGAGAATTGGAGAGGTCAAGGGCCGATGATGGAAATTATTCTAAGGTTAGGTTTGAAATCCAACATAAGCCAAGGTTCAAAAAGATGTGTTCCAACCAAGGTCCTCCTAACACTCCAACAGTCAACAAAGGTAAAGTGACTACCTCCGAGCCTCAAAAAGCAAGAGGTGGTGGTCCTTATGTTGATAAGCCTGTTTGTACAAAGTGTTGTCGAAAACATGAAGGCAAGTGCCTAGTTGGCACGGGTAATTGCTATGGTTATGGTAAGAGCGGCCACATGAGGAGGGACTACCCTATGCTAAAGGCTCAAGGAAGGGAAAATGCTCAAGCACAAGCAAGTGGCCCAAATTCTTATGCTCCTAAGAAGAATCACTTTTATGCTCTCCAATCTCGAGGTGGTCAAGAGAGCTCTCCGGATGTTGTGACCGGTATGTTACAAGTATTTTCAATTAATGTTTATGGATTATTGGATCATGGTGTCAATTTGTCTTTTGTAACCCCTTTACTGGCTATGAAGTTTGATATGTTTCCCGATATCTTAGATAAATCCTTTTCGGTTTCTACCTCGGTGGGTGATTCCATAATTGCTAAAAGAGTTTATAGGGGTTGTCCCATATCATTGCCCAATAGAATCACTTTGGTTGATTTGGTGGAACTTGATATATTAGACTTTGATATTATATTGGGGATGGATTGGTATCATGCTTGTTTTGCGTCCATAGACTGTAGGACCCGAATTGTGAAGTTTCAATTTCCTAATGAACCCATTTTAGAATGGAAGGGAGGAAAATCTGTTCTTAGGGGAAAGATCGTTTCCTGTATAAAATCTTGTTAGTTGATTTCTAAGGTCTGTCTCTATCATATTGTGAGGGTCAAGGATGTTGAGTCCGAGATTCCTCCTTTGGAGTCGGTCACCGTAGTGAAGGATTTTCCAAGAGACTCTCCCGATGACTTACCCAGAATTCCTCCCGAACGGGAAATATATTTCGGCATAGATTTATTGACGGATACACAACCCATTTCAATCCCTCCTTACCTGATGGCCCCAGCGGAGTTGAAGGAATCAAAAGATCAACTCAAAGATTTGTTGGATAAGGGTTTCATCCAACCTAGTATATCTCCTTGGGGTGCACCGGTGTTATTTGTGATGAAGAAAGATGGATATCTTCGTATTTGTATTAATTACCGACAATTAAATAAGGTGACCATTAAGAACAAATATCCACTCCCTAGGATTGATGACTTATGTGATCAACTTCAACGAGCGAGTTACTTTTTAAAAACTAATTTGAGGTCGGGTTATCACCAGCTTAGGGTGAGGGGTATTGATGTTCCTAGAACAGCCTTCCGAACAACATATGGTAATTTTTAGTTTTTAGTGATGTCCTTTGGTCTTACAAATGCCCCAGCGGCTTTCATGGACCTTATGAATCGTGCGTTTAGAAATTATCTAGAATCATTTGTTATTGTCTTTATTGATGACATCTTGATATACTCTCAAAGTGAGGATGATCACATGAATCATTTGAGGATAATATTGCAAGACCTCAAAGATCACCAACTCTATGCTAAGTTTAGCAAGTGCTAATTTTGGCTAAGATCGGTTGATTTCCTTGGTCACATTATTTCTAGTGAGGGTATAGAAGTTGATCCAAAGAAAATTGATACGGTCAAAAGTTGGCCTAGACCTTTGAGTCCTTCCGACATTCGAAGCTTTTTGGGTTTGGCCGGTTACTACCGGCTGTTTGTTGAGGGATTTTCATCTACTGCATCTCAATTAATGGCCTAACTCAAAAGAATTCTAAGTTCTAATGGTCGGAATCTTGTGAAAAGAGCTTCCAATTGTTGAAAGATAAGCTCACCTCCACTCCGGTTTTGACCTTACCGGAAGGCACTGAAGGGTTTGTAGTATATTTTAACGCTTCCCGAGTGGGTTTGGGTTGTGTCCTCATGCAGCATGGTAAAGTTATAGATTATGCCTCGAGACAACTCAAGGTGCATGAGAAGAATTATCCAACTCATGACCTTGAACTAGCGGTCGTAGTCTTTCCTTTAAAGATTTGGAGACACTATCTCTATGGGGTACATGTGGATGTGTTTATCGACAACAAGAGTCTTCATTATGTTTTTAGCCGAAAAGAATTGAATCTCTGACAAAGGAGGTGGTTGAACTCTTAAAAGACTATGATATGAGTGTCCTTTACCACCCCGGAAAGGCAAATGTGGTTGCGGATGCTTTGAGTCATGTATCTATGGGTAGTGTGTCACATGTGGAAGAAGAGAGAAAGGAGTTATCCCGTGATGTACATAGGCTAGCCCGGTTGGGTGTCCGACTTGAAGATTCCCCAAAAGGAGGTGTCATGGTCCGTCATAATTCCGAGTCATCGGTTGTTGTTGATGTGAAGTCTAAGCAACATATTGACCCTATTTTGATGGAACTAAAGGAGTCGGTTCTCAACAAAGCAATAGAAACTTTCTCGCAAGGAGAATATGGGGTCCTTACACACTAAAAGAGGTTATGTGTGCCATATGTCGATCGCCTAAGAGAGACAATCTTAGAGGATGCCCATGGGTTCCGATACTCCATCCATCTGGGAGCCACCAAAATGTATCGTGACTTACGTGAGTTTTATTGGTGGAACAGAATGAAAAGAGACAAAGCAAATTTTGTGGCTAGGTGCTTAAATTGCCAACTAGTCAAAGCTGAGAACCAATGACCAGGAGGTCTAACTCAAGATATTGATACCCCCACTTGGAAGTGGGAAGAGGTCAATATGGATTTCGTGGTAGGTTTGCCTCGAACCCGTAGGCAACATGACTCCATTTGGGTCATTGTGGATAGATTGACTACGTCAGCCCATTTCCTTCCCGTCAAGGTTTCTTATATGGCGGAAGATAATGCTAACTTTTACATTAAGGAGATTGTAAAATTTCATGGGGCTCCGTTGTCGATTATTTTGGATAGAGGTGCCCAATTTACTTCCCACTTTTGGAGGTTTTTCCAAAGTGTGCTTGCTACTCAAGTGAAACTTAGTACCGCATTTCACCCTCAAATGGATGGTCAAGCGGAACACACCATCCCAACACTAGAGGACATGTTAAGAGCGTGTGTCATTGACCTCAAAGGTAATTGGGATGACCACCTACCTTTTTACAGAATTTTCCTACAACAATAGCTACCACTCGAGTATTGCTATGGCACCCTTTGAAGCACTTTATGGTAGAAGGTGTCGATCTTCGGTTGGGTGGTTTGAAGTAGGTGAATTTTCTCTTCTTGGTCCCGAGGTAGTCTATGAGGCTATGAAAAAAGTTCGACTTATAAAAGATAGGTTTAAAATGGCTCATAGTTGGCAAAAGTCTTATGCCGATAATAGAAAGAGGGATCTTGAATTTGAAGTAGGTGGTTGGGTCTACTTGAAGATCTCACCCATGAAAGGGGTGATGAGGTTTGATAAGAAGGGGAAGCTTAGCCCCAGGTATGTTGGACCTTATGAGATCTTGAAGCGTGTTGAAAAGGTCACTTATGAGTTGAAATAGCCCATCGAATTGGCCCCGGTTTACCCGGTGTTCCATATTTCTATGTTAAAGAAGTGTATAGGTGACCCGGTGTCCATTCCCCCTCTAGAAGGTTTAGGGGTGACTGAGAACCTTTCTTATGAAGAGGTTCCGGTCAAAATCTTAGATCGCCAAAGTTAACAAGTTAGGGAATAAAGAGGTGGCCTCCGTAAGAGTCCTATGGAGAAACCACCTAGTTGAGGATGCAACATGCCGACATGAAGTCCCTCTACCCTCATCTTTTTACTCCTACTCCTAGCCAAAGTTGAGGTTAGTAGTCTTTCTTAATTTGGTATAAATGGAAAATCATGTGTGTTGATTATTATGACTTGATTTCCATGAATGTGCATATTTTTGTGAAAATTCATGTTTAAGTTGTATTTTGAGTTTTCATGAATTTTTTTCTCATGGTTGAAATTGCACCTATAGATGTTGTGTAATGTTGTCTTCATGAGAGTTGTAATGAGCATACTTTATGTTGTCTTGTTAAAGAAATATCTTGTTGATTGCTTAATATATATGTTGATGCTCATTGAATATGGAGAAGGTAGTTCCTCCTATAGTTATGTGAATAGTTTTTGCATAGTGATGTTGTGGATTAAATTCTTATATGACATGATGATATGATATTGTTGATATGACTGGTTGTTGAGCTGCTAGTTTGAGTCATTGTCTCCCTAGAAAGAAGTACAAGTGACATTCGGGGACGAATGTTCCTAAGGGGGGGGGGGTGTTGTAACACCCCGAAAATTCTATGACTTAAAGTTAGAGCCTCACCTTATTAATAAAGACTTAAAAATAGTTAAAATGATGTTTATAAACCTAAATTAATGCAATTTACATGGTTTGGAAGAATAAAAGTATAAACGTCAAGAAACGACCACGACGTCCGAAAACTAGAGAAGAAATGTGTTGTAGTGTGTCCTTCGATTTTGGGCAGGTTTGGAAGTGTCGTATGATGGTATAAACTTGTAAAAAGGTGTAAATTAGGTAAATGTATGTTTATAGGGTCAAAAGGTTCGAATACAACACCCCGGAGCCACCCTAAGGGATCCCGAGGAGGACCCCAACCTTGGCCAAGCAAGCTGCCAAGTCAGCTTGCAAATTGCACTTGGTGGGAATAGCTCCGCGTCGCGAACTAGCTCCCCCAAGGAGAAAAAGGTTAATTCATGATGTGGTCTTGTCGCAGACCATATTATCTCGAAATTTAATTCAAAATATCTTCAAGGAACAGCTCCACGTCGCGAACTTGTTCCGCGACGAAAATGCAGAAATTCAAAAAACGATTTTTACTTCATTAAGCAGTCCAACTAATTGAGGGATATTTAGGGTACTTTAGGGGACGTGTATATAATGATATTTATGTCAATTTACATCACTTTTATCACTCAAACACAAAACCCCCAAGATCAAAACCTAAAGTTCCCCCTTCTCTCTACTCTCTCTCTCCTCAAGAACTCCATTGAAGAAGATTGGAGCTTCAAGAAGAAGACCAACTCTCCAAGGTTTCAACTCGGATTTTTGTGGTTAATTTGTCAATAAGGTATGGTTGCTTTTCACTCATGGGATTCCTTTCCCCAAGAGGCCCCTTCAAGATGAATTTCAAAATCTCCAATTTCTAGGTTTCAATCCAAAAACATGGGTCTTCTTTAGAAAGTGAAATTGATGTTATAAACTGACTTTGATTGATGTTATATGAATAAATATGGATAAATTTATGTTGTATTGGTGGTTTGTTGAAGAATTCCCCATGAGACCCATGTTTCTCCTTTTTTTCCTAATTCTAACCCTAGTTTGTGTTGGATATTGTTTGAAGGCTATGAATTGAATGTGATGTTATGTAATTCATGCTTGTATGATGATTCTACCCTAGGCTATGTATAATTCAAATGAAATTAGGTTTGAGTCTTTGAATGAAGCCTTCAAGACTATGAAGGGAATATGTCAATTGCTTATATTGATGTTGATTATGTTATTACTTCATGAATTACCTTGTATTATGTATTGATTATGATTTAATTGGTAATTGAAGAATGGATGTCCCAAGAAGGGCAAGGAGGTATGAAGGTTGATTCTTCTTTGAACTCAAGTATGAAAGGTGAATTACTTAGATTGTAATGATGTTATACCTAATGTGTTGTTGTGGTGTTGATGACCTAGTTTCCTCATCCTTAACCTTCTACACTTCAATTAGCTACGAAGTATGTATGTATGTTATGGTTTGATTTCTATATGATTGAAAGGTAGTCCTGATGATTATTGTGTAATGTAAAGTGAAAGGTTTACTCACTTGCAAGTGTTTCTAAAGTAAAAGTATTGTTACTCACTTATGAACACATATGAGCTATTATGGTAAGATATCTACATAAGAGTCTAGTAAAGGCTAATGTGAACTTATGTGATGACTAAAGATGATTACAAAAGGGAATTAGATGCTTAGCACCGAAAGGGGCATGTAAATGAGATGGGGGTCTCACGTTTAGTAAGGCTGGCTCCCCACATGGGTTTCCTCACGTTTAGCAATTCTGGATTACCCACGGTATGTGTTGTCTCATAAGATGGCAACCCCCACGTTTAGTAATTTAGGGTTTCTAGAAGCAATCTTCTTGACCCTTAACTTTGTCCCCACATGGGACTCTAGCTTTGTGGATCCACCTAGATAGCTATGTACGAATGCTTACACATTAGGCAAGTGTTAACCCTCTGTTTTCGGTGTGGGAGTAAAACCCTAGATTCCATGTAGCTCTCATGGTCTATGTTGGGTATTGCAATATTTCCCTAATGTAAAAGTAAATGAAGGTATGAAAGGTGTGAACTCTTACTAGGTCTTTCTTAAGGGTTTCTACATTGTGTAAGGGAGGGCGTGAGACTTCTCTTGCACATTGCACTTGTGGGATCCTAGAGATGGTTGTAGTACTGTTGTCTTATGATTATGATGATTATGACTTATGTATGTTGAAGCTATGTTATGTATGATCATTACAAATATGGTATGTTATGATGAAATACGATCCTATGAATATATGCATGAAGTAGGTTGCTTAATGTGATACTTGGCTTTGAATAGGGTTATGGGGTTCAATTCTTGCATTGCACTAGTATTTATTGGATTGTCTACATGTTGGAATGATATTATATTGGATTGAACTATGATGCTTACTTTGTGTGCATAATGGATTTACTTGGTAAAAAAAGCATGTTTTGACTAAATGTCATTTTATGCATGTTTCAAGGGTTTTTATGCATAGTAGCCATACTTAGTACATGTGTTGTACTAACCCATATTTTCTCCCTTTTACCCCAAACATTTAGGTTCGGGTCGTTGAGGATTCTAGCTTACTTCTCAAGACACTTGGAGTTGCTTCCCCAAGTTGGTGAGTCCTCAAGTCCGAGGACAAAACCCTATGATCTAGATTCTATGTTTAGTTCTTTGCTTCTGTTGAAAGACATTGTTGTACTTTCCTATTTCAATACTTCTTATTGATGTAAGGGCTAAGTCCCATTTTCGATACTTCAATGTCTAGATGGTACATTATGACGAAATTAGATTATGTTTTTTATATATGAAGTGAAGTTGAACTTCCAAAGTAAAAGTTTCAAATTTTCGGTGATTTTATTCTATGATACATGCTATGATGAATGCTAAGGGCTTGTACAAGACCTCATCGAGGTCGAATACGCCGGTAACGACTAGGGGGTGGTCTCGGGTCGTTTCACATGGGTGGTGGTCTGCAGGTCCACATTTTGGGGTCTTGACCCATGACCCCATCCACGAGCTGTGGAACCCCCTACGTGGCCTGGGTCCCCTCGTGGGTGGACTGCCTTGAGGCAGATTCTAAAGGCTATTTTTTTAGGTTCCTCATAAAGGACCCTTAATTGGTCCTTGGGGAGTCGTACCATGACCATTAACCCCTAAACACTTCATTCTAAGTACAGGAGATCATAGCTACGACTCTAACACCCACATCAAGTTCTAAAACCCTTACGTAAGGCTCTAGTGTTTCCTACTAGTTTCTAGGTTGTTACATTTTCTCCCCCTTGGGAACATTCGTCCTCGAATGACGACCTAGAGACCTTACAAAATTAGAGACTCGAGACTGGAATCCCATCATGCATGAAACATCAAAATAAAGCACAATTCAAAGGAGGAAACTTTAACTCCATCTCAAACAAACTCAATGCAACACAAGGAAGTAGGAACTACATATAACAACCCATTATGCATGAAACATCAACATTTCACATGTTCATAAGAAGAACTACCTTCTCCAATTAAAAGAATAATCAACATATTCCATAAAACCATTAGGCCAACTACTCAAGAAAAGCATATACATGTAAGGCATGTTTATCAATTCACCTCATAAAGTCAAATAGGCAACTCATACTAAATGCACTACAATATATGGAATATAAATCATGAAACCTCATTTTCTTTCTAAACATGAATTTCTCAAGAACATGCATAACATAAGGAAATCATGCAAACAAATAAATCACATATGATTCCAAAACATAATAAAAGCTTATTGGAACTCTTCGTCTCAAGATAGAGTAGGAGTGAAATAAAGAGATGAGGATATTGGGACACTCCACAACCTTTCTATCTAAGCACACCATCTCCCCCTTGGGAGGAAACCCTTACTAAATCCTCAAGTACCACTTTTTTTCAAGCAATCCCAACCGATAGAACTACAAACTCATAATAACCATATCAGGTTCTAAAATCAATATAAGTCTAACAACAATTCATCCAAATATTACCAAAGACAACATCAAATTCTACCAAGTAGCACTGGCATATAATAAAACCTTTACATCTATATAGAAACAATCAACATACCGGTTTCTTCATCTAGAGAGCCTTCTTTGTCCTTTCTAGACCGAAGTGCATAGAGGTGACTATTCGTTGGAGAATTGGGATCTGAGCAACTAAGAGAAGCTTTCTTGGCCTCTCTACCCTTTGTCGTGAGTGTAGGGAAATGCCATACTTTATGATGACTCTTGCCACAACCATAGCAACCTTTATTTTCCTTGGGGATTCGTACCCTGGCGTTTAACCTCTAAACCTTTCATTCTATGTACGGGAGGTCAAAGCTACAACTCTAACCCCCACGTGAAGTTCTAAAATCCTTACGTAAGGCCCTAGTTTATCCTCAGATAGACCTATTTCCCTTATCTGAACTCAGAATTTAGCAAACTCGTTGTATTTGGGAAGAGGACTCAAAGAGGTTTCATTTGATATCTTATGGGCCACCTAACTCATCATGTACTAAAAGTTATGGTCGTTTGAAGTTGACCCAAAACTCACAATTGAAATCTAACTTGAACAAATCTCAATTTGGGTATTTCTAAAATTAGCCCTTTCTAAGGTAGAGGTGTTACAATATCTCTCCCTTGGGAACATTCGTCCTCGAATAAGATAGCTCTAAATAGAACTAATGGTGGCAACATCTAACACCCATTTCAAACACCTAACATTCAATTTAACACAACATATCATGTCAATTTAAAGAGTGCTTTACAAATAGTCATTACCTTGGTCTGGAATTTCTCCAGAAGAAAAGAGATGTGGGTTTCTCTTCTTTATATCCTCCCCAGCCTCCCAAGTACCTTCCTTAACAAACTGGTTCATCCATAAGACTTTAATTGATGCGATCTCCTTGGTTTTCAACTTGCGAACCTACCGATCAAGTATCTCAACCAGTATCTCCTCATAAGATAGGTTGTTCTTAATAACAATATTCTCGATAGGTATGATAAGTGAAGGATCGCCCATACACTTCTTCAACATTGAAATGTGGGATACCAGATGAACTACTTCTAATTCTGGCGGTAGCTCCAACTCATAAGCTGCATTACCAACTCCCTTGGATATCCTGTAAGGACTAATATACCGAAGGACTGAGCTTCCCCTTCTTACCAAATCTCATAACACCGTTCAAGGGTGAAACCTTCAAGCACACCCTATCATCCACCTCAAACTCCAAGTCTCTTCTCCTAACATTAGTGTAGTATTTCTAACGACTTGCGCCGTTTTTAACTTTTCTTGAATGATATTCACTTTCTCCCTAGCTTGAGGTACTAATTCTAGTCCTATCAACCCAGCTTTACCAACCTCAAAAAATTGAATAGGAGATCTACATCTTCTCCCATAAAGGGCCTCATGGGAGCAATGTGCATGCTAGAGTGATATTTATTATTGTAAGCAAACTCTATGAGAGGTAAGGGATCATCCCAATTATCCTTGAAATGGATCACACAATCCCTCAACATATCCTCTAAAGTTCGAATCGTATGCTCTGCTTGACCATCAGTCTGAGGATGGAAAGTAGTACTAAGGTTCACATTTGAACCCAATCCCTTATGGAAAGAATTCAAAAATTGTTTCATAAATTTTACACCTCTATCTCAAATGATGGACAGAAGAACCCTATGAAGTCTGATTATCTCTTGGATATATAATTTGGCATAATCTTCTGCTGAAAAAGTAGTCTTTACCTGTAAGAAATGGGATGATTTAGTCATCCTATCTACAATTGCCCAGATCGAATAATGTTGCATGCGAGACCGCAGTAAACCATTCACCGCAGTAAACCATTCATGAAATCTATATTGATTGTTATCATTTAGTCCAAGTGAAGAATATCATTTTTAGACAAGAGCCATGTTTGACTTGTTACAGGTTGTTTTCTCAAGAAGTTATGTCATATCAACGCCAATTATCTCTCTTATTTTTTTAGAAGAAAATATACAATGTATGTTCCATGCATCACCTATATTTCTGTAAAGAGGATCCAACAGTGTCTTAGCATTTGGAGAAAGCCACTAGGCTGAACTATTCAACAAGACTACATATAATTCATTCATGTAGTTTGGAAGGAAAGGAATACTAAAGTTTTTGAGAAGAAAGAGCCTACAATAGAAGATATAGCCTCTAAAGTTTCTTTTGTTTGTTATGTTAGAGATACTACCCCAACTAGACTTTTATGAGATAGCTGTAGCTTTTAATGTTTAAGTTATGTAAGCAAATAATAAACCCCAAAGTTTTTTATATAGGTAGTACATGCTAATTAGTTTTTTAAATATCAACTTCGGTGATCAATAAACCCTAATTACCAAGTATCGTGCTATGCAGGTAAAGTTTAGCTGATTAAATCAGTAATTTTTGGAGTCCATGCTTATTGCGCACATGTTTTTCTTCTACCCAAGAAAGTCGATGCTTATTTGTCTTGAGTGAGGTCGTGATGCATATTCATCTCCGTTGCCAGCAAAAGGCAAACTGGTTGCCTGTAATTCAAAATCTAAATCTTTAACCTTAGGAATTTTTACAATATAATAACTTAGGGTTATTCCTGATTTGTATGTCGTAGTGATATAGAAGTTGAGCCATCACTACTTTGTTTGTACTAAATAGTTTTGTTATGAATGAAAAATTCATGCTATTGATGCTTATCGTGACCAACAACACTATCCTATGGTATGAGTGTCTACGATCGTCGATAATATAGTAACCCAACCAAGGGTTGGGGTCGTGTCCCAAGGGAGCGGTTTTGAGAATTGATAGAAAAATAGAATTTACATTCTAACTAGTTGTAGCTAAAAACATTTGCGATAAAATACATTGTAAATTAAAGGGGGCGACACAAAAGTGTCAAATACCAAAGGAGTTTTTGTATCAAACACTAAAACAAGAAAATAAATAAGAAAATCAAGTATAGGGAAAGGTTCTTGAGATGCGACCGCAATATAAGTTGAGATAAATTGTTGGGTACATGCTTTCGATAAGAAATTTGTAAAATAATAGTGACTAGGCTAAGCTTTAAATGGAAATAAGTTCCTTCTCGGACAACTTACCCCGTTTCAAATGCGCTCCTCTCAGACACCCATTTGCCACATGAAGACCAGCCTACGCCTTACCCCACTTACTCTGTCGAGCTGAGTGTTAGGATATGGGACTAGGGCTCACCCACTCGGGCTGAACCTCATGTCGACCCACTCCTTAGGCCATCAGTCTAGTGGTTTTGGTTTCGCAACCTCCCTCTCGGGCAAGCCGAAAACACATGGGTGGCTTTGTATTTGCAACTATAAACCCTTTAGATTAAATCACAACCACTAGGTGAAAGCACCATTAAAATAAATCTAACCTATCCGCAAGAAAGACCCAACAAGAATATCAACCCATATTTGCTAAATCAAACCCGAAGAATGGGGGTTTTTAGGCACACATCAAGAAATAAGAAATTATACCTAACATGATAATGAAATGAACTGGGTATAAGAAATTAAACCTTAAATTGAATAAAGGAAAATAAATAGAGAAGACCCACTTCCAACTTGAGGTAGAAGAACACCATTTTTCAAGTCACTACAAAACCCTCTCCAAACTTGAGAGAAAAATATCAGCTAAAGTATGTTCTAAAGTGAAAATAATAATAATAATTGTTCCACACTAAGACTACAATTCTAACTAGTATTTAAAGTTCTCAAAGATTGTGTTGCGGAGGGTTGTTCGACAACATTAGTCGAGATCGCCAATGAACTCGGCGATCCACCTTTTGGTCAGCTCATGGCCTTCAGTGTCTTGCCTTTAGCATCCTCGCATTCTTGATCATTGGGCGGTACAGTACTTCTTCGCAAAACTGATCGGCGACTAGCTAACTGCTCCTTTCCTTGCCTTTTGATCCACTTCCTTCAAGGCTTCGCAACTGGAACGAAGGGCAGTTCATGTTGTTTCGGTGACTCACCAAGTGGTACTCTCTGATCCACATGATTCCATTACTTGTTCTTTTCAGTCCTATTTGCTCCGTTTTGCACTTAAGTGTCCATGCTTCCACTAAAACATCAAATACCTGAAACTTCGGTATTTTAATCAGGTATTGAGATTAAACAAGCATTCAAGGACACTATTTCTATTAAAAAAAAGCCCTAAATGAGTCCAATTTGTGGACTCATCATCACTCCCAACTTAAATTTTGCTTATCCTCAAGCAAACCCAAGTTCAGTAGTTCAAAAAGGGTGTCTCAAATAGTGCTACACAAGACTAAACCATGAATGCACACAACAAGACTAAATTTACTTATGCAAGGATCACTTGTGTACTCAAAAATTCAAATTGTGACTCACCATTACCAAAGATTCTCATGCTCGCAATACTTGCTACTTGTGCAAGTTCAAGCTCAACAAAAGTATCTAAATACCCTCGCACAAAGAATGATTCCATATTCACACATAGATATGAGTCAATTTAAGATTTGGAATCACATACAACGCTTACACTCAAAAAGAGGAACACAATGCATGTTTGAACCCATAGGTTTGCCCTTATTTTCCAATTGACTTTCGATCCAGCTTACTCAAGATCAAAAGTTCTTTCTAAGGCTTGTAACGGGGCTGAGTGTAAAGGTATGGTCATTTTCTCAAAGCATTCCCTTTTTTTTCCTTTATCACTTCTTTTTCTAGTGCTTTTAAGTTATCCTTTTATTCACTCCCCATTAGTTGCTTGGAACCCCAATATCCTTTGTACTTTATTCCACAAATTTCTTTCTTTCTTTCTTTTGTTTGGAGTGCTCCATTGTTCTGCAACATGGGTAAAGGGGGACTTCTTATAGAACTTCTTGACTTCTCCTTTTACATTTCATTACACCCCCAAGTTAGGCTTTATGTCCTAAGTTGGCTATTCAGTAAACCACAAATTAAGAGGATTATAGGTAGTGGATCAAGTAAGATGTAGGGTTTATCAAGGTTCTTCAAAGGAATGGTAAGGCTCAAAGGTATTCAAAAGAGTTTCACACGATCACAGGTAGGTCACAAAAAGAGGTATATGCAAAATTAGCTCACACTCTTTAAAATTACCTAAGATCATCTCAAGAGTACACCTTTCTAAATCAATCAGATTAACAAGGCAAATTCTAGGTTTATTCATGCAAGGTTCAAAGTAAGCTAAACACACAAGGCATTGATACTTAAGTCAAGCAAGACTACACACGTTTGCTAGTGTGCAATGGTCATCACAAGAGAATCAATTTTATAAATGGCTAGTCACAACGAGATGTAAAGAGTGCACATATTGTCTATGTAACTTCATTTGGTCTCGTCGTAACCATGCATTCATGTTTGTTCAATTGAGAGCACAATTCAAGTCATCGATATTGATCGAAATCGAGACTTACGTTTTTGCAAAAGAACAGCCACTTTCAACACAGGAGGTGGCGAACATTTTTCGAAATGATCAAACTTATTTTTCAAGTAAAACAACAGGAGCCATAAGCTCAAGCATACACATAAAGGCAGTATTTAAAACACAAATTAAAATAGACAGCTCAAATATCCAAATAACAAACAAAGGTCGGCCTCACCCCACCATAAATAAAAGCACTTTTCCTCAAATGGAAATAACAACGAATCTGAAAGGTAGAGTAAAGAATGATAGAGAGGGAGATAAAAAGGTGATCCTGGCTACTTGATCGACACATATGTCTGGGTTTAAATGCTGGGGGTAACCTCCAGAAGGACCGGCGCCACTGAATCCAGTAGCAGGAGCTTTATCCAAGGAAGCCTACACAACAATATCTATCATGATTTCCTCAATCTTTATTATGTCGTGTGATGCAGCTCCTTCGAACATCTCTTCATCAGTCTCTACTTCTGCTTCAGGATCTTCTGTCTGCTTCGATGTATCCCCATATCCAATTGTAGTCTTAGGCCTCTAAGGCATTGCTGAAATTTCCAATTTTCCAAAGACCATGGACACATCGGTGGCCTTAAAGTGTTTCAAAAATTGATATCAATTAGGCACGATTCTTAGATCGAATCTGGCATTTAGACAAGATGGGTTTATCAGAGAGAGGCCTAGCACATGTCAAGCCAGCCAGTTGTAATTTAATAAGAGAACAAAATTTTAGTAGTTTCAGGATTTCGGAGAAACCAACCGTTTATGATACTTGAATTGTGTTGAAATGCTAGGAAGCAATGTAATCCCACACTTTAGCACTAATCGATAACTAAAATACCAGGACTGTAGAGATAATGAAAATTACTTACCAGGGGCGGTTTTTTGACAATAGAAATTGAGTGGGTACTGAACATTTTTCCATTTTTGAAACTATTGGCCTTTAAGCACTGTCCAGTTGTTGCTCATTCAGCGATTTTAGTTTGTACCGCTGAATGATTCAGCGTTACGCCAGGTGATTTTCCTCACCGCCGATTGTTACAGATTGTAGCTTGGATCTTGAGTCTGTCGGCGGTGTAGATCGAAGTCGCCGAATAGTTCGGTTTCTTGCCGAATGGGACTATCAATTAGCAATCCACATTTTTCATTCATTCTCCACATTTTTTCCTGCAAAATTAATACACCATTATTTTTAGAATAAAACTAAAGCTCGTTAACAATTTTTTTTTGCCTCCCAAACAGCTCCTTAGTTAACGTCGTGGCACGACACAAGTCAGCACTCAAACTTCATTTTTGGGGTTAGCCATGGCATTACTGGGCAACCCATTGTTTTGTTGCGGGTGGAGATCATGCGACGCGTAGCCCATGAGGTTCTCGAGCAGCTGGACAACTCTAGGCAACCCATTGTTTTGTTGCGGGTGGAGATCGTGCGACGCATAGCCCATGAGGTTCTCGACAGCTCTGAAATGAGACCAAATCATCCACTTCATTATAAAATACAATAATGAACAACTTAATATATTTAAGAGACATATAAAAAATGGTTAATTTTTGAAATCCTACATGTGCCACATAAATCGGAACAAAGAAAATAATAAATATATTTTCAAAATTATGTAAAGTACTATAAATCACAATAACTAACAACTTAAAATATTTTTAAAATCATATAAAAATTTCAATATCTTCTCCAATTTCATAATATTAGATAAATTAAAAAAAAAATATATATATATATATATGGCACCGTGCTGGTATAGAGAGGAAAAAGATCTGGCATGATTACTATTAAAAAAAAGAGTAGTCTACATATATGTTATATTGATACTACACATAATAATAAAATAATATACTAAGGTGGGCAAGTGGAAGCATCCCATAATTTAAAACAAAATGTGTCAAACCCTCCTCACCTAAACGTGGAGGTTTCAAAGCCATTCAAATCTCTTTCTCATTACTAAGCATTCGGGTATTGCGTAGGCTCATGATAATAGATATATAAATATTATTTAGATATATCTTAACTAGTAGAAAATTATTTCAAATAAAATCTATCAAATCAAATAATAATTTTTTTGATATAATTAGACTTACTATTTCCATTAAAATATTAATAAATTACAAAATCCTTTTAAAATAATACATGCGCAAATATACCGTGACTAAAGAAACGTTCATCTATATTTAATACATTTTCTTTAAAGGTAATAATGTAATTTTTATCAACTTTTAAATAAAATATGAGTGATTTTCTAGAATCAATGCTTTGAGTAGTAATTGTCTAAGGTTAGAAATATGTATACATGGGTTGAATTAGAATAGAGCATATATGATGGACCATGATGAGTAATGATCTAGATTGGGGATATATGATGAATTACAATTAGAACTGCTTAAAGAAAAAGCTTGTGACTAGAATGTCTTGAAATCTAGATATGTATGTAGAATGCGACAGGTCTTCTCACATAGAATGATTCTAGGATGAAAAGATAATCACCTAAAATGAATCAAAACATGTTAGATTAGAATAGCTTGAAGATGTATCATATGTTCCCTTCATGTATGGCTTGGCTTGGTAAGACAAGACCATGATTGGCAGCTTAGAATTGAGGATCTATACTATCTTAAGGGTAGCTTGACTTAGCATTCTAAGATACATGTCAAGGGTAGCTTGAGTGAGGGATATTCATGGTAGCCTAGGATAGAGGATTTATGCTCTCCTAATGGTAGCTTGAACTAGCAATCTTAGGATGCCTTCAAGGGTAGCATGACTTGGTTAGGCCAAGACCATTTCATGGTAGCTTAGGGTAGAGGACGGATACTCTCCTAAGGGTAGCTTAGGATTGAGACATCATACTATCCTAAGGATAGCTTACACTAGCATCTCAGGGTGCTTGTAAGGTAGCAGGACTTAGTTGGTCTAAGACTATTTCTTCGTAGCTACGATGGAACACTCGTACCCTTCCTAAAATAGTTTGGACTTGCATGATAGTTTACCTTTCAAGGTAGGTAGTTTAGCATATTATAGGCATGCTATCAAGATAACTAGCTCGGTCTAGCCTACTAGTATTTTATTCTTTTGTAGTCTAGAGCGATAAATAGTAATTATTTGAGTATGATAGCCTAAAGAAGTACTTATTGTGGATAGTAGTATGAGATTCTATTCATACATTGCACAAGTATGACTTGAAGCTATATATCATGTGTTCTCTTATGTAGTTTAGAGATAGCTTAGGTCGTTGTTATAGTTGCCTTCCAAGATATGTTGGACTAAAGGTAATAGTTTCCTTGTCTAAATGAAGTAAGCTAAAGAATGAGACCAAGTAAATGGTAGGTATGCATATGGTGACTTCAAGGTTATACTTAGTGTGAATGGTATTATGGGATGCTCTTCATGTATTACACAAGTGTGCTTTGAGGCTACTTAGAAGTATAGTACTCTTATGATATGAAAGCCTAAGACTCTTCTATGCATGTAGATTATGATTAAGATGACCAAAAAAGGGGTGCTTAGCTTGGATTGTATTATGGGATGCTATTCTTGCATTGCACAAGTACGCTTTGAGGTTACTTGAGAATAGTCCTTTTATGATATAAATAGCTAAGGGTTGATAATGCTTATATGATACTTATGTTGGAGACTTTACTTATTATGATTATGATATTGTCTCATATGGTTATAGTTTTGTTTCATGAAGTATTTCATGTGATTTTGGATTATGTCATATATTGACTAACCCTTGTCTTATGATCTTATGATTATGCTAGCTAACATATTTAATACATATTGTACGAACACATACTTTCTTACATTCTCATCCAATGTAGGGTTTGGAGATCGAGTTCCACTCTTGGAGATAGGTTTCTAGAAGTTGCAAGGAGTTGAAGATCTTGGTGAGTCCTCATAGCTTCAAGGACAAAACCCACTAGTTCCTTTGTATCTTTTGTTTTCATGTTGAGACTATTGTACGGGCTATGCCCCAAGAGTTTTATTCTAAAGTTGTATTAGATGGTTTGAGAAAAAAGTGTAGTAAAGACTTCCGCTTGCATTTTATGAAATGTTTTCGATTGTATGGATAAATTTTTTTTAAAATTTTCCGTACATCTCTATTATCTTATGTTATGATATGCTAAGGGCTTGTATGAGACCCCTTCAGGGTCAAGTACGGCATGTTACACCTAGGGTATACCCTTGGGTCGTGACATAAAACAACGTGGACAAAGAATCCGGACCTTAAAAGGTTGATGGAGAGGAAATGGAGATTTTGAAAGGGGGGGTGGGGAGATGGCAAAAAAGGAAAGTGGAAGTGATTGGAATCAGTTCAGGAGTAATGGGGGAGTTTTTAATGGATTAATATGGGGTAATTGGGAGGTTTGTAACAGTAGGGAAAAAAATTTAAAGTGGAAATTAATATAAAATGAAAGGTTATATTTAATTGGGGGTCTGGTTCGTGTCATTAGAAACCCTAACTTGGACGCACGGGACCCCGTCGACGGTCCGTCTATGCGGACAGTGGTTCACTCTAACATTTTGAAAAATTTGCAA
This sequence comes from Solanum gracilifrons, assembly GCA_029582605.1. Classification (NCBI taxonomy): domain Eukaryota; kingdom Viridiplantae; phylum Streptophyta; class Magnoliopsida; order Solanales; family Solanaceae; genus Solanum; species Solanum gracilifrons. Next base: position 6,232 of record JAJOOH010002205.1, on the reverse strand, counting down.
TACATACCTGAGATCTACAGATGCTATCTGTCACGCCCCCAACTTCAGGGGAGCAACTGGTTAAGGCCCGAGCCGACCCTGCTGAACCATTTGCTACTGGCGCATGACAGCCACACTCAATCAAGAAATCAACAAGTATATCTCGGCGTAAAACTAAGCCATCGGCCTGCAAGGCCCCTGCCAACTGATCTATAAAAGAAACAGCTACTTCCAGGAGATCATATAAATAAATAGCCAACTAGCACAGAAGTCCTGATTGGGCCATCGAGGCCACCATGATATCTATACCAAAACTAAATGCTCGTATTTATCAATACAATGCATCAAACATTTCACAAGCTTCAGCAAACCAACCACATAGGCCAGTATGGCCATAACGTAGCTATACACCCCACACACTAGTCTGCAAGCCTCTAAAAGTAGTAAAGATTGATGGGACAGACCCCAACCTACGCATAAAGATATATGCAAAAAAAAGGTAACAAACCTCCCAACTCTGGCAGGTCCGGAGGAAAAGGGCTAGCCAACCGGATAAAAGTCAATCCTGTTGCTCAGGAGGTCTACTCAGTCGTCTGTTAGGACCTTTATGCATGAATGCAGCGCCTCCAGGCAATGGGGCGTCATTACAAAATAATGAACAGAGTATGGAAGGCAATAGTCTACGATGAGGTATCCTGATATACTGGAATAATCTGATAAATAAATCAAGGATAAGATAAGTGTACTGACCTGCTCCTAAATCTAAACTTATCAAAAATAATAAAATAACAACCAAACCAAGCCCCCATAAGCTCGGTAGGTACAAACAGCACACAAGACCACCTAATCAGGCCCCCATAAGCCCGGAAGGTGTCAATCAACCTATATACCCCTACCAGTAGTCCCCTAGACCCGTAGGCAATCACACAACCCTCTTACGCATTAATTTAGCCCCGTAGGCAGCACATAGCTCTCTTAGGCATCAACGTAGCTTATAGACAACTCATAGCCCTTTTAGGCAACAACATGACCCTGTAGGAAGCACATAGCCTTCTTAGGCGTCAATATAGCCGTGTAGGCAAATCATAGCCCTTCTAGGCACAATATAGTCCTATTAGACAACATCATAGCCCCCATAGGCAGTTCGTAGATCGACAGCTAACCACAATAACCCCAAGGGCAACAACAAACAATTAACTAGGTTGAAGGCGAGCAATTTAGCTATAAGCAATATATATGTGAATAATCTCCAAGCTGTTCTTAACAGATTGTGAGTCCCTAAAATGAGGGGTTATAACCACCCAAGTAGCCAACTATTCACAATTACATCTACAAGATCACCAACGTTAACCACATCTAAGGAAACATGCCGAACGAAGGGAATAACCGTAACATACCATTTCAATGAACGCTCGAAAGACTGTAGTTCCTTCACAAAAGTTGTTCCTTATGTCCTAAGCTTCGCAAACACTATATATACACAGCTGGTACGCACCTATAAACTATTTATAATTAATCTTATATCGGCAGATTTACCATATTGCCCCAACTAGCCGAAACGTCCGAAGAAATTCATAAAAACAATCATAAAAGAGTCCCGAGATGATTGCCTTAGTTGACAAAGTTAAAACCTTGATGAAACACCAATAATTACATATTTATATCTTCCAAAACCAACTCCAAACGCAGCAAATAGAAGGGAAAAATGATTGCCGTGTATAGCGATTACGTTTCTAGGAACGGGGGCAATGCTTACTGGTAGAAATCGTCAAAACTAACCATCATTATGCTAGGACTCAATAGAAACCCTCTCCTAAGATTTCTTTCTGGTTTTGGAACTGAAATGAACTGTTTCCATGGCTAAAAACGTTAACTAGCCGACATACCATATTTTTTTTACCCGACCCGGATCCGACCCGGTTTCTGCCCTCGCAGTCCCTAGTAAAACCCTCATAACTTTTTACTCGGATGTCCTTTTGATACGGGGTTTTGTGCATTACAAAATGGACTCGTAGACCTCGATTTAATGGGTAATAGGCCTTTTAAATCTTTATATATTGGGAGAAAACTTCCAATACATTTGACCCAAATTTCAAAGAAATTTTTAAAAAGGAACTTATGATAACTTTCGCCAACTTTTATTTTGCCACTTACATAACTTCAAAACATGAGATAAAACCCTTGAACACTTAAAATATGACATACCACATTCTTTTTAATTTATTACTCACCCTCTTTGTCTTTCCACGAAGGTATGAGTTATTTTAGACGTTTTGGAAAAGTCGGGGTGTTATACCATCCACGGTCCATGGTTTGACCGACGGACCGTCTGTGGGATCCTTAGACCAGTGCATCAGCTTATTTTCTGCAGATTTCACATTTCGCCCCTACATAAGTAGAAAACATTAGGACATCCTTTTTACATTGTTTGGATGCTTTTTATACACGGACCCTATTCTATCTTTATGATCTTATGATTATGCTAGCTAACATATTTAATACATTTTGTACTAACACATACTTTCTTACATTCTCATCCAATGTAGGGTTTGGAGATCGAGTTCCACTCTTGGAGATAGGTTTCAAGAAGTTGCAAGGAGTTGAAGCTCTTGGTGAGTCCTCATAGGTTCGAGGACAAAACCCACTAGTTCCTTTATGTGTTTTGTTTTCATGTTGAGACTATTGTATGGGCTATGTCCCAAGAGTTTTATTCTAAAGTTATATTAGATGGTTTGAGGCAAAACTGCAGTAAAGACTTCCGGTTGCATTTTATGAAATGTTTTCAAATGTATGGATAAATTTTTTTTTTAATTTTTTATACATCTCTATTATCTTATGTTATGATACTCTAAGGGCTTGTATGAGACCCCTTCAGGGTCAAGTACGGCTTGTTACACCTAGGGTATACCCTTGGGTCGTGACATAAAACAACGCGGACAAAGAACCCGGACCTTAAAAGTTTGATGGAGAGGAAATGGAGATTTTGGAGGGGGGGGGGGATGGCAAAAAAGGAAACTGGAAGTGATTGTAATCAGTTTGGGAGTAATGGGGGAATTTTTAATGGATTAATATGGGGTAATTGGGAGGTTTTTAACAGTTGGGAAAAAAATTTAAAGTGGGAATGAATTTAAAGTGAAAGGTTATATTTAATTGGGGGTCTGGTTCGTGTCATTAGAAACCTAACTTTGATGCACGAGACCCCGTCTACGGTCCGTCTATGGAGACAGTGGTTCACTCCAACACTTTGAAAAATTTGCAATACATACCTGAGATCTACGGATGCCATCTTTCACGCCCCCAACTCGAGGGGAGCAACTGGTTAAGGCCCGAGCCGACCCTGCTGAACCATTTGCTACTAGCGCATGGCAGCCACACGCAATCAAGAAATCAACAAATATATCTCGGCTTAAAACTAAGCCTTCGGCCGGCAAGGCCCCTGCCAACTGATCTATAAAAGAAACGGCTACTTCTGGGAGATCATATAAATAATTAGCCTACTAGCACAGAAGTCCTGATTGGACCGTCGAGGCCACCATGATATCTATACCAAAACTAAAAGTAGACATTTACCAATACGATACATCAAACATTTCACATACTTCAGCAAACCAACCACAGAGGCCAGTATGGCCATAACATAGCTATACACCCCACACACTAGTCTGCAAGCCTCTAAAAGTAGTAAAGATTGATGGGACAGGCCCCAGCCTACCCATAAAGATATATGCAAAAAAAAGGTAACAAACCTCCCAACTTTGGCAGCTCCGGAGGAAAGGGGCTAGCCAACCGGATAAAAGTCAATCCTGTTGCTCAGGAGGTTTACTCAGTCGTCTGTCAGGACCTTTACGCATGAATGCAGCGCCTCCAGGCAATGGGGCGTCAGTACAAAATAATGAATAGAGTATGGAAGGCAATAGTCTACGATGAGGTATCCTGATATACTGGAATAATATGATAAATAAATGAAGGATAAGATAAGTGAACTGACATGCTCCTAAATCTAAACTTATCAAAAATAATAAAACAACAACCTAACCAAGCCCCCATAAGCTCGGCAGGTACAAACAGCACACAAGACCACCTATTCAGGCCCTAATAAACCCGGAAGGTGCCAATCAACCTATATACCCCTACCAGTAGTCCCCTAGCCCCGTAGGCAATCACACAACCCTCTTAGGCATTAGTATAGCCCCGTAGGCAGCACATAGCTCTCTTAGGCATCAACGTAGCTTATAGACAACTCGTAGCCCTTTTAGGCTATAACATGGCCTTATAGGAAGCACATAGCATTCTTAGGGGTCAATATAGCCGTGTAGGCAACTCATACCCCTTCTAGGCACAATATAGTTCTATTAGACAACATCATGGCCCCCATAGGCAGTTCGTAGCTCAACAGCTAACCACAATAGCCCCAAGGGCAACAACAAACAATCAACTAGGTTGAAGGCGAGCAATTTATCTATAAGCAATATATATATGAATAATCTCCAAGTCATTCTTAACTTAGGGTCTTTCTTTACAGATTGTGAGTCCTTAAAATGAGGGGTTATAACTACCCAAGCAGACAACTATTCACAATTACATCTACAAGATCACCAACGTTAACCATATCTAAAGAAACATGCCGAACGAAGGGAATAACCTTAACATACATTTTCAATGAACGCTCGAAAGACCGTAGTTCCTTCAAAAAAGTTGTTCCTTATGTCTTAAGCTTCGAAAATACTATATATACACAGTTGGTACGCACCTATAAACAATTTATAATTAATCTTATATCGGTAGATTTGCCATATTGCCCCAACTTGTCGAAACGTCTGTAGAAATTCATAAAACCAATCATAAAAGAGTGCCGAGATGATTGCCTGAGTTGACCAAGTTAAAACCTTGAAGAAACAACAATAATTACAAATTTATATCTTCAAAAACCAGCTCCAAACGCAGCAAATAGAAGGGAAAAATGATTGCCATGTGTAGGGATTACGTTTCTAGGAACGGGGGCAATGTTTAATGGTACAAATCGTCAAAACTAACCTTCATCATGCTGGAACTCCATAGAAATTCTCTCTTAAGCCTTATTTCTAGTTTGGAACTGAAATGGAATATTTTCATAGCTTAAAACGTTAAATAAGCTGATATACCATATTTTTTACCCGACCCGGATTCTGCCCTGTCAGTCCCTACTAAAACCCTCATAACTTTTTACTCGGATGTCCGTTTGATACGGGGTTTAGTGCGTTGCAAAATAGACTCGTAGACTTCGATTTAATGGGTAATAGGCCTTCTAACTCTTTATATATTTGGAGAAAATATCCAATACATTTGACCCAAATTTCAAAGAAATTTTTAAAAAGGAACTTATGATAACTTTCGCCAACTTTTATTTTGCCACTTACTTAACTTCAAAACTTGAGATAAAACCCTTGAACACTTAAAATATGACATACCACATCATTTTTAATTTATTATTCACCCTCTTTGTCTTTCCACGAAGGTACGAGTTAATTTAGACGTTTTGGAAAAGTCGGGGTGTTACACCATCCACGGTCCATGGTTTGACCGACGGACCGTCTGTGAGATCCTTAAACCAGTGCATCAGCGTATTTTCCGCAGATTTCACATTTCGCCCCTACATACGTAGAAAACATTCGTACATCCTTTTTACATTTTTTGGATGCTTTTTATACACGGACCCTATTCTATCTTTATGATCTTATGATTATGCTAGCTAACATATTTAATACATTTTGTACTAACACATGCTTTCTTACATTCTCATCCAATGTAGGGTTTGGAGATCGAGTTCCACTCTTGGAGATAGGTTTCTAGAAGTTGCAAGGAGTTGAAGATCTTGGTGAGTCCTCATAGCTTCGAGGACAAAACCCACTAGTTCCTTTATGTCTTTTGTTTTAATGTTGAGACTATTGTCTGGGCTATGTCCCAAGAGTTTTATTCTAAAGTTGCATTAGATGGTTTGAGACAAAAGTGTAGTAAAGACTTCCGCTTGCATTTTATGAAATGTTTTCGATTGTATGGATATTTTTTTTTTTTATTTTTCGTACATCTCTATTATCTTATGTTATGATATGCTAAGGACTTGTATGAGACCCCTTAAGGGTCAAGTACGACATGTAACACCTAGGGTATACCCTTGGGTCGTGACATAATACAACGTGGACAAAGAACCCGGACCTTAAAAGCTTGATGGAGAGGAAATGGAGATTTTGGAGAGGGGGGGGGGGGGGGGGGGGGT
>JAJOOH010002204.1:0-41804 GCA_029582605.1 Solanum gracilifrons | reverse complement strand
ATGTTTTGTGAGAATTTCACTCCTCATGATATATATATATATATATATATATATATATATAAAAGATATAAAATAGATAGTAATTCATATCTTTAATATAGGAACATACAATACATTCATGCATATAACAAGTTTTAAAACATATTGAAATTGGAGATAAAATTGGGCTCCATTCAAGATTCTTTTAAAATGGATTAAGGCTCGAACAGGTTGAGATTGAACCCAATTCAAATTATTTTTAGTCCAATCTATAAAGTTTTGGACGAATTGGGTGGGTTACCAATGTTTGGGATCATTGTTGACCCCCCGCCCCCCAATTTTAACATCCAAAAACATGGCACCAAAAGTTAGAAATTACAGCTCCTAGATATGATGAAAAAAATCAAATAGAGTGTAAAGCAATGTAAGTATCAAAATAAAAAATTGAAGCAAAAGAAAGTGTTTTGCTTTATTTGATAGCAAATTTCAGTTTTGTACAATTTATGAGTAGATAATACGTGGATATTCATATTATCCATCATTCAACCCATTTTTATTCACATAAAATATCGACAAGTCGAATATTTTATCAATTCGCATTTAAACCATTTTCAACTCATTCATATGCAATCTAATCCATCTGTTTGCTAGCACAAGTTATGACACATTAATAACAACATATTTACTCACGAAGAAGTTGACAATGTTAGTTTAGAAAGTTTAGAAATTTATGTCATTATCACACTGGGAATCTCAGGATTTGAAACAACCGATAGTTTGGGCTTTGTAAAAGTAGGGATCTCAGATTTTGGGGTAGTTGGTAGCTCACGCTTTGGCGAACATGGCATTTCAGGCTTAGAGACACTAGGAATCTCGGGCTTCCGGGCTGCTGGAATCTTTGTCTTTGAAAAATTAGAGGTCTTGGATTTTGAGAAATTAGGTATTTCTGGCTTTGAGAAATTAGGAATCTAGGGCTTCGGAGAACTTGGGGTTTCGAACTTTGGGGAACTTGGAGTTTCAGGTTTTAGGAAACTTGGGGTCTCGGCTTTGGAGAATTTGCGCTCTCGGGGTTTGAGTAACTTGGAATCTTGGGCTTTGGCGAACTTGGGGTCTCAGGCTTTAGGGAACTTGGCATCTTAGGTTTTGGAGAACTTAGGGTCTCAAACCTTTGGGAACTTGGCATCTCAGGCTTTGGGAAACTTGGAGTCTCGGGCTTTAAGAAACTATGAGTTTCAAGCTTTGGGGAGCTTGGGATCTTAATCTTTGAGAAACTAGGAATCTCTAACTTTGGAGAACTTGAAGTCTCTGGCTTTGGAGAACTTGGAGTCTCTTGCTTTGACGAACTTGGAGTCTCGGGCTTTGAGAAAGTAGGAGTCTCAGGCTTTGGAGAACTTAGGGTCTCGGTCTTAAGGGAACTAGGAGTCCCGGGCTTTGGGAAATTTGGGGTCTCGGGCTTTGGGGAACTTGGAGTCTCGGGCTTTGGGAAACTAAGAGTCTCGGGCTTCAAGAAACTAGGAGTCTCAGGCTTCGATAAACTTGGCATTTCGGGCTTTGGGGAACTTGGCGTCTCGGGCCTTAAGAAACTAGGAGTCTCAGGCTTTGAGAAACTAGGAGTATCAGGATTTGGAAAAATTGGGGTCTCAAACTTTGAGAAACTTGGGGTCTCGGACTTTGAAAAAGTAGGGGTCTTGGGTTTCAAGAAACTAGGAGTATCTGGCTTTGAAGAACTTGGGCTCTCGGAATTTGGGAAATTTGAGGTCTTGGACTTTAATAAACTAGGGGTCTCGGGTTTTGAGAAAGTAGGAGTCTCAATCTTAGTGAAAGTAGGGGTCTCAGGCTTTGGGGAACTAGGAATTCCAGGCTTTGAGAAAGTAGGAGTATCAGGCTTTGAGAAAGTAGGGGTCTCCGGCTTTGGAGAACTAGGAGTCTCAGGTTTTGAGAAAGTAGGAGTCTTAGGTTTTGATAAACTAGGATTTTCAGGCTTTGAAAAACTAGGGGTCTCGAGCTTTGGAGAATTAGGGATCTCTGGCTTTGGGGAACTAGGAGTCTTAGGCTTTGAAAAATTAGGAATCTCAGGTTTTGGAGAACTAGGGGTCTCGGGCTTTGAGAAACTTAGGATCTCAAGCTTTGAGAAAGTAGGAGTCTCCGGCTTTGAAAATGTAGGGGTCTCGGGATTTGGGGAAGTACGAGTCTCAAGCTTTGAGAATGTAGGAGTCTCGGGCTTTGAAAAACTAGAGGTCTTAGGATTTGAGAAGGCAGGACTCTCGGGCTTTGGTGAACCAGGTTCTCAAGCTTAGAGAACCTTGGAATCTCGGGCTTTAAGAAAGTAAGAGTCTCGCGCTTTGAAAAAGTTGGAGTCTCGAGCTTTGAAGAACTAGGGATATCGGGCTTTGAGAAACTAGGAGTATCGGACTTTGAGAAACTAGGAGTTTCAGGTTTTGAGAAACTAGGGGTCTCGGGCTTTGAAAAACTAGGGGTCTTAGGATTTGAGAAGGTAGGAGTCTCGGGCTTTGGTGAACCAGGGTTCTCAGACTTAGAGAAACTTAGAATCTCGGGCTTTAAGAATGTAAGAGTCTCACGCTTTGAAAAAGTAGAAGTCTCGAGCTTTGGAGAACTAGGGATATCGGGTTTTGAGAAACTAGGAGTATCGGACTTTGAGAAACTAGGAGTCTCGGGTTTTGAGAAATTAGGGACCTAGGGATTTGAAAAAGTAGGGGTCTTAGGATTTGAGAAGGTAGGAGTCTCGGACTTTGGTGAACCAGGGTTCTCAAGCATAGAGAAACTTGGAGTCTCGGGCTTTTAGAAAGTAAGAGTCTCAAACTTTGAAAAAGTAGGAGTCTCGAGCTTTGGAGAACTAGGGGTATCGAGCTTTGAGAAACTAGGAGTATTGGGCTTTGAGAAACTAGGAGTCTCAGGTTTTGAGAAACTAGGGGTCTTGGGCTTTGAAAAAGTAGGGGTCTCAGGTTTTGAGAAACTAGTTGTCTCAAGCTTTGTGAAACTAGGTGTCTCAGGCTTTGAGAAACTAGGAGTTTCAGGCTTTGAGAAACTAGTGGTCTCGGGATTTGAAATAGTAGGGGTCTCAAGTTTTGAGAAACTAGGTGTCTCGGGCTTTGTGAAACTAGGTGTCTCAGGCTTTGATAAACTAGGAATTTTAGGCTTGGAGAAACCAGGTGTTTCAGGATTTGAGAAACTAGGTGTTTCAGGTTTTGAAAAACTAGGGGTCTCAGGCTTTGAAAGACGAGGGGAATTAGAGAAACTTGGGGTAGTTGACGTTGAGAAACTGGGGGTAGTGAGCATTGAAAAACTGGGGGTCTCGGGTTTTGAAAAACTAGGAGTTTCGGACTTTGAGAAACTAGGTGTCTCAGGCTTTGAGAAACTAGGTGTCTCAATCTTTGAGAAACTAGGATTCTCAGGCTTTGAGAAACTAGGTGTTTCAAGTTTTGAGAAATTAGGTGTCTCTGGCTTTGAAAGGCTGGGGGAATTGGAGAAACTTGGGGTAGAAGGCGTTGAGAAACTGGGGGTAGTGGGCGTTGAGAAACTTGGGGTAGCGGGCATTGAGAAACTTGGGGTAGCGGGCATTGAAAACCTAGGAGTAGCGAGAGTTGAGAAACTAGGGGACTGAAGAAGACGACGTGCCATTATAGTAGTTATCATATGGTCATGCATAAAGTAGATAACTGCAAGTAATAAGATGAAAGAAAAGTTATAATGTCGAGCCATTTTTTTGAAGATGCAAGAAGCTTAGAGAAAAATGGGGTAAGAGCAAATAAAATTTTGATATTAGCTATATATAGATTTTTTAAAGGCATGTAGAAGATTTCAATATTTGATATGTTAGTTAACCTTTTTTATCTGTCAATATTATAGTATCTAGAATTTGTATTGTGATAGCAATATTATAGTATCTTGAATATCGCTAGAATAAAGGAATGACCAGATTTACTAGCTTATATGAGATTATTAAGGAATCAAACATTTATTAAACTATTTACTAATCACCTTTAACTATCAATCACAATGTATTTTTTATCCTTCCTTTGTAGCTTTTCTTTTTGAATAAAATTAAAATGAAAAATGGGTATAAGAGATACATATCATATCTTAATCAAACATAATTGAACTTGACATGCATACAATCCATCATGATAATAATGACAATGTTAATTTCTCCTTGTAATAACTAAAATCATAACATTTTTCACTAAATATCTTTAAAATCAATATATAAACTCCTTCCGTCTTATTTTATAAGACATTGTTTGATTGAATATTGCATCTTAATATTAACTTGATTTAAGTATTTAAATTATTACTAAAAATTATTAAAGTAATTATTCATAATTTAATTTGAAGGAGAAAACATTACGTTATATGAATTTACTTATAAGTTATAATTAACTATCTAAAATAATAATAATATTTTAGTAAAATATGAAAGCATTTGGGACAGATTTGAAAAGGAAGACAAAATGAAAATATTTCAGGTTACCTTTAGATGGACAATTAATTCATTTTAATGAATGCATTTTTTAAAAAAGTTTGAGGTCGATAACTTAACATTTTTCTCATATCTTCAAAGGATATAATTTTTTCGAAAGCCGGCGAGTATTTCAAGCCGTTCAATGTCATCTACGATCACCGTGCTCTCAATTCTCATCATCGGCGGTAAACGTCGTATGCTTATCTCCGCTGGCATTTATGTAAATTCAATTAAACTTTTAATCCTGAGGTTAGTGGAACTGTTAATTTCGCTAATTGCAGCCTATGTGAATTCATAAAAGTTGTTTTTCCTGTTAATTTGCTGCTCTTTAACTTATGCATAAGTTAAATACTCCCTCCGTATAATTGACAGTTTCAAGAGTCAAATTGCATAAACTTTTATCAATATTTTAAAATGTATTTTTTATTATATTAATACGAGAATGATTGCAACTTATATAATATACAAACATCTAAATTTAAATTTAAAATATTGAATTAATCTAATTCAGTTTAGTTCTGAAGATTAGGAAACACAACAAGTAAAAATGAATGTTTGGAGTATGTAGTAAATGATTTCCAAATTGTAAATTTAAAAAAGAAGATAAAGAACATAGTTTTGTTACAATGTCTAGTTGTGGAGCAGTTTCAAGGGAAACATTACTTTGCAGTGTCTTAATTCTGAAAATTGTTGCTTTTTTGTTTTCAATCAGTGGTTCATATGAGATTCTAGATGGATCTAAAAAGAATGAAGTAATTTACACCGAAGATAAGAGACATTTTTAATTTTTCTTGACATAATACTTCTATTGATAAGAATGTAAAAATATGTGTAGATGTAGGCCCTACGTTAATTTCATTTTCTTTGTTTTTTTTTTAAACTTTCTAAATTTTATTAATATATCCTTAATAGCACAAGTAACTCAAACAAATAATTAGTTTTATGATATTTAATGCTATAAAATTACCAAATTTTCTAATATCTATAAAAGAAAAGATAAATAGATTAAAACGAAGAGAGTATTTTTTATTAAATACATTTCTAATTAACAAACCCTATCCGTGCACACAGGCACACACACGCACACGCGCAAACACACACGCACACAAGCATGCATACGCGCACACACACACGCACACACGTACGCGCACGCACACGTACACATACACACACAAGTAGAGACGTCGTCTGTAGGTTTTTATTAAAAATATTTATTTTTAAATAAAACATTAACCAAGTTGTCCATCGTTTTTGAGTTATTTTTATTTATTAATTATTTTTTAGATTTGTGACGGACAACATTTCTTAGTCCATTGCTTTTTGGTCAAATGAATGATCAAACATTTTTTTTTTAAATGACGAAGAGTTAATTTAATTTCAATAAAATAACTCAATGCATCTAACATAAAGAAAAGCAAGGTAAATTTTTATATCGACAAAAAAATATTAACCACCCTCACAAACACATGTACTAGAGATATACCAAAGGAAGAAAAGTTGATATAAATGGAATCACTGGAAATGAATTATTAGTGAAGGAATAACACGTGTTGCTTGATCTAGCGTGATATATATATAGAACAACAGAAATGATGTGTACATGCAAGTGGCACTCTTCAGTCTTCACGAGAGTTATGTGCAAAGATCACGAGGATTGGGCTTTGAAATATACAAACAGAAAGAGCACAATTTCCGTGATCTTTGCACGAAACTCTCGTGCAGAGTGTCACTTGCCTTTAGATATGTTAAAAGACTTTGTCACTTTCATCAACATCTCGTCCAGATGCATTCATATTTCACTCTCACTATTCTATAAATAACATTCAGGTGTTGGATATGCTCGATCAAGCAACATTTATTACTATAAACAAAAAAAATAAAAATCTAAAAAGAAATAGCAAGAATGTTTTTCTTACTAGTATATATATCTCATTAAGTAACTCAAACAAATAATTGATTTTATGATTTTTAATGTTATAAAATTACCAAATTTTCTAATATCTATCGGTGCAATTATTTTTTTTAAATTCACTATAAAAAGAGATAAATAAATTAAAACGAAGAGAAATTTTTTTATTGAATACATTTCTAAGTAACAAAATATTTATATTACACAAAATTATCAAAGGAATAAATATTGTCTTATATTTAAAACTATATGGAAGATATGTACTGCAAATCGAATCTAAAATTTTTTATGGCATGTGTCACATCCTTTTTTTCGACTGGGCAAAAGGTTTTTCCGTGACGGTATTGATAGAGATTACTTTATTTTTTGCAGTCGTCACTTGGAATTGAGTTATGGTGTTTCAAGTCATTTTTTTCTGAATAATTCCTACACTACCAAAAAACTGCTAAAAACGACAGACAGAAAAGCGATGGACAGTGTCGCTCCAAAAATCGACGTCATTCGCTACACTGTCCGTCACTTTTAAATAAAAACATTTTTTTAAAAATTATTTACAAAAAGCGACGGACAACATCTCTTAGTCTGTCACTTTTTTCGCAGATTTTTGCGCCACAGACTCCACGCACGCGCGCACACACGCACAAGCACACGCGTGCGCACACACATACAAGTAGAGACGTCGTCCGTCGGTTTTTATTAAAAAAATTATTTTAAAATAAAATATTAACCAAGTTGTCCATCATTTTTGAGTTATTTTTATTTATTAATTATTTTTTAGATTTGCGACGGACGACATTTCTTAGTCCATCGCTTTTGGTCAAATGACTGGTCAAACATTTATTTATTTTTTAAAACGACGGAGAGTTAATTTAATTTCAATGAAATAACTCAATGCATTTAACATAAAGAAAAGTAAGGTAAATTTTTATATCGACAAAAAAATATTGGGAACTTTCTGAACCACCCACCCTCACAAACACATGTACTAAAGATATACCAAGTGAAGAAAAGTTGATATAAATGGAATCATTGAAAATGAATTATTAGTGAAGGAATAACAAGTGTTGCTTGATCTAGCGTGATATATATAGAACAATGGAAATGATGTGTACATGCAAGTGGCACTCCTCAGTCTTCACGAGAGTTCTGTGCAAAGATCACGAGGATTGGGCTTTGAAATATACAAACAGAAAAAGCACAATTCTTGTGATCTTTGCACGAAACTCTCGTGCAGAGTGTCACTTGCCTTTAGATCTGTTAAAAGACTGTCACTTTCACCAACATCTCGTCCTGATGCATTCATGTTTCACTCTCACTATTCTATAAATAGCATTCAGGTGTTGGATATGCTCGGTCAAGCAACATTTATTACTATAAACCAAAAAAATAAAAAATCTAAAAAGAAATAGCAAGAATGTTTTTCTTACTAGTATATATATCTCATTAAGTAACTAATGACTCATTTCCAAAGATTCCTATGTCTTCCCTCTATACTTGAACATCCGTAATTCTAACCTTTCTCTTTTTCACCAGAGACTAGCCCCAAAGAATCAGGGGCTTCATTGGATGAAATTTTTATTTTTAGATATGCTATCACTTATGTAAAATTTCATGAGATCTTACCTTTTGTTCATCAAATGGTCCCAATAGGAAATGAATTCAGACATAGTGATTTCAAGGGGTGCAATGATGGCATGAATCACTTCAAAAATATCATCTAATGTAGGTGCTGCTACTTTGGAGCGACTCTCTAGTGAAGAAGATAAATGTAAGACTATCGACATTCAAGATTAGAGGAGATGGTGGCATCAATTGGAGATAGGTGGTTAATCTTAGGTTGGATGTTCAGTTCATTTTTTTTTAACTTTGATTCGATTTTTTATTTTTTCGTTCATGTATATCGAATAATGAAACAAATTTGATTTGCTTCTTTAGTTTAAGCATGATTAATAGACTATTTTTCTTCTTATAAAATTGGCTTCTATAATTAAAAATGATTTATTTTAAGTTTTGTGTACCAAACTTTTATTTTACTCTTTATTATAAGAGTGAATGTTTGAGGAGCTTAGGGTCATTCGCTTAATTGATTGATTTGCTCTTCTCCCCGAATTTCCTCTATTTAGTATTTCTTTCTTTATATTTTTTAGTCTATTATGTATATAAAAATGAAAAAAAATAGTACTATAAATTACAATATTTAGTATTTCTTTGATTTTTGAAAAAATAGTACTATAATTCTCAATAATTAGACGCTTCAAATATTTAATAAAATTAATTTTTTGACACGTGTGTTGCACGTGATTATCAATTCCAAAAATATATGTTATAGTAAATAGTATTGCTTATTTAAGCGAAGATTTGAATAATAAGTTTAGCAAAAAATAATATTATAGATTCTTTTATATGTGAATTGGTATACATATATATATCTTATTCACGCAAATCTATGAAGATAGACAATGAAAAAATTTATTAGTTAAATGCAATAATGTATATATTTATTTCAAATTGATAAGGTTCAATCATGTAATTACTCTTATCTCACTAATATTACCTTATAGACAATATTTGTTCAGTATTTTTCTTGTCATCTAACCAGATGTGCTTTGCATATGTATTTTACATTAAATTGTTTAGATGTCATATGAACATGTGAAGAGAACAAGTACATTTTATATAATTCACATATTTTCACATTTGTTGTAAGGGTTTTTTCTTCAAAAAAAACTCGAAACATTTTAAAATAATATATTTTGAAGTTAGAAGATCTTTTTCACTTGATAATACATTTGTGACATATATAATACTTTAATTTAAATACAAATACCTACCCAAATATAAATATATATATTTGCATTAATGAAAATATTCATCTCATAAAATTAACTATTAAATAAATAATAAAAATTAAACTAGTACAAACTTCAACTGCGTTATTACAAGTCATGTGAACTTTTCTTCGTCTAAAATACTGAAATATTAAGAAATAGTAAATAAATAAAACAAAAGGGCAATGTTTATATAGTAATAACTATTTTGAAACAAACTTCCTGAGAGTCTAAATCACATAAGTATCATTGATATATAAAGTTATTCTTTTGTCTTGAACATCAAAAACAAATCGTGACAATTCTCTAAATTTTGGAAAAGATACTACATCACAAGAGAAATTGTTAACAAAAACAAATGAATTTAGACTACATCATGTTAACTACATATATTTGAACATTACATACTAAGGTATATATTAAACAAAAAAAAAATTATTACATCATCAAAATTATGTTCCTCAAGTACTCAAGGTTATGGAATATACTCTCTTAGGATAGAACGACTTACTTCATCAGAATAGTGGTACCTCATATTCCGCTAAACTTCGAACTCACTCAACGACAATAAATCACACAAAAAAATTTAAACTGCATTAAGAAGAAGAGTAGATGATTAAAAAAATTGTGGTTGAAAAATGAGGGGAAGCACCTCTATTTATAGTCGACAAAGGGTAGTATGAATAATTTTTTTCGTGACTTATCTGAAAAGTCATGACCTTTTCGAGAAGTCACCACCCTTTGGAAACGTCACAACTTATTGAAAATGTCACAACTCTTTGGAAAAATCACAACTTATTGAAAAAGTCACAACTCATCAAAAAATCACAAGTCTTCGAAAAAAGTCACAACTTATCGAAAAAGTCACAACTCATCGAAAAATTCACAACCTAAGTTAGGGATATTATAGTAATTTAACATTCAAGTTACGAGTTCAATCTTTTAAGGTAATATAGTGTCACGCCCCGAGCATACACCCCGGACGTGGCTGGCACTCGAGAACCATTGTTGGCCCTAAGCGAACCCTTGGTCTGGCTTATTTACTCAGCGGAAGACTCTAAGAATTATTACAACGATCAAATGCACTTCTACACAACTTGTTTAATAAAATAACTTAGAACGTTTAAATGTCAAACATTCAACTTGGACAAAATGACAACTCAAGTCTTAACATATTAAATAATAATGTAAAGACAACTGAACTACTAATTGTTTATGAAGCCTCTAAACAAGAAGGGATGTCGGGACAAGACCCCCGATAATCCTAACAACTGAAATACTAGAAAGCAAAGTAAAGAAGTCCTCCGAAAAGCAAGGAGCTCACCAACTGACTCTAAGTGCTCAACTAGATCAACGGGGCCCTGGATGTTGATCCTGATTACATGTGTCTGCATCATAAATCGATGCAGGCCAAATGGCATCAATACATTGTATGTACGAGTATGCAAGGGGAATATTAAACATAATATAAGCTTGAAAGAAATATGAAAGAAACAATTACCTTGGCTTTACTCAACCCATGAATAACATAACTCAATATAAATATATAATACACATGCAATAAATAAATAAATATATATATATATATATAAAGATTTTTAAAAGAGTAGAAAGCAACTCAGTTTGTTAAAGAAAATGCAATAACAACTCAACTTACTCATATAGTAAAGTAATGTAATATTGTAGAAGTTTCTCTTACCGACAACCACCACTATGAGCCTAAGTGATGATACAACGTCTTTCCCATGCTGCCAAAACTCTCATATACTTTGCCGTCATATAGAACGCCTTAACTAAGTGGATCCACTAATCTATACTAAAAAGCACTGAGGAATCATCTAAAAAGTACGATCCTTTTCTACCCATGATGGCTACATGGTTTATGGAGACTTGATTTATTATAAACTCGCATCCCCATATCGATGCTCAATACTACACCCAAAAATATACTTAGCTCATATGTTTTTAAAACAAAACTATTTCTTTGGTTTGAGATAATTACTCAAAACTTAGCTTGAAAGCTCTCTTGGAAATCGGGGTTTCCTTTCTTGCTCAAATGTGAAAACATTTTAGCTCTAGGGAATACTTAGTTCCCGTATAATCATTGAACAAAAAGAACTTTCTCTTACTCTTCACTCAACTCAAAGCTTACGTCTTAAAACAAAGTTAAAACGTTTGTAAAAGACTTTTCAAAAACTCTATGAACTTCTCTTGAATTGGCTCTTAACTTTCCTTGAATTGAATTTATGGATTCAACGATTGTGATTTGTGATATGAAAGATCTCAGGATGTTCAGGAGTGTATTTAGGTAGTTAAACATGAAAATCGATCAAGAAATCACTGTCTAGAAACAAGTTCACGACGCGGAGATGCTTTTAAATATTTGATCGCAAAATTTATTTTTGAAACAGAGGAGTCTACATCCTTTCCGCGAGGCAGAGGTGATTTTTGTACACTGGGGGAGAAAGTCCGCGTTGCGTACTTGCGTGCCAAAATCTGCTCGACTTTATCCTTCTTCATTTTCTCACCCCAATTCGCCTAAATTCGATTCTTATTCTCAATCCCTCTTTAGATTCAAATACCTAGTATATATACCCAAGAATCTAACTCAAAACAACTCTTAAATCGACACGAATCCATCAAGAACTCCACAATCCCATCAAATCTCAAGAACTAAAGCAAACTTCAAGAACATAATTCAAGAACATCATACTTTCAACTTTCTAGAAACAAATTTTGCCGAAACAAACATGATTGGAGTGTGGGTGAACGGACCCAATGCTATGAAAGTCTCACATACCTCGTAAGATTAAATCCTTGGTGAAATCCACACCCAAACTCGCACAATCTTGACGAATCTTGAACTTTCTTCTCCTTTCTCCTCTTTTCTCTTTTCTCCAAGCCCTAGCGTATTTCTTAATTGTGTAAACTGATCAAGTTCATTTTTACCCCAATTAATTACCAAAAAACGAAATTAAATTAATAGGGTATGGAAAAAACCATAAAGCCCTTCTAGAATCCAGATTAGACTTTCCTTATTTGAACAACCTAACTTCAAATGGGGATATCTCACTCATATGAACTTGGAATCGTGCAAACTCAGCGGCGTTGGAAAGATAATTCCAAGATATTTCCTATGGTATCTGGAAGCACACCTAAATCATCCTGATCTAGGAGTTATGGTCGTTTGAAGTTGACCCAAAACTCAAACTTAACTTAACGTAACCAATTTTCCAGATTTTTCATTCTTTCAAAAAATGACTTTTTAATTCTAGCTCTTTCTAGTTCTTTCAAATAGCGAGATGTTACAATATCTCTACCTTGGGAACATTCGTCCTCGAATGAGATTACTCTTACTAGGCTAATGTTGTAACATCTAACATTCAGCTCCAACATCCAATAAGTAAATCTAACAAATCAAGTATGTACATTAAAGAGTACTAAGAAGAGAATTAGTACCTTGGTATGGAATTTCTCCGGGCTCAAAGAGATGTGGATATCTCTTCTTCATATCTTCCTCAGCTTCCCAAGTAGCTTCCTCAACAAACTGGTTCCTCCAAAGGACTTTGACTGATGCTACTTCCTTAATCCTCAACTTGCGAACTTGGCGATCTAGAATCTAATTAGGAATCTCCTCATAAGATACGCTATCTTTGATACCAATATCTTCAATTGGTATGATAAGTGAAGGATCTCCCATGCACTTCTTCAACATGAAAATATAAAATTCATATAAAATACCAGATGAACTGCTATTAACTCTTGTGGTAGCTCTAAGTCATAAGCTACATTGCCAATCCTCTTGGATATTCTGTAAGGACCAATATACTGGGGACTAAGCCTCCCCTTCTTAACAAATATCATAACACCATTTATGGGTGAAACCTTCAAGTATACCCAATCATCTACTTCAAACTCTAACTCCCTTCTCCTAACATCAGTGTAGGATTTCTGACGACTTTGCGCTGTTTTCAACTTCTCTTGAATAACTTTTACCTTCTCCATAGCTTGATGAACTAAGTTTGGTCCTATCAACCCTGCTTCACCCACTTCATACCATCCAATAGGAGATCTGCATCTTCTCTCATAAAGAGCTTCATAAGGAGCCATTTGGATGCTAGAGTGGTAACTATTATTGTAAGCGAACTCAATGAGAGGTAAGTGATCATCCCAATTACCTTTGAAATCAATCACACAAGCCCTCAACATATCTTATAAGGTCTGAATAGTGCGCTCTGCTTGGCCATTTGTTTGAGGATGAAAAGCAGTACTTAAGTTCACCTTTGAGCCCAAGCCTTTCTGAAAAGATTTCTAGAACTGTGCAGTAAATTGTGCACCTCTATCTGAATAATCGATATCGGAACCCCATGAAGTCTAACTACTTCTTGAATATACAACTTAGCATAATCTTATGCTGAATGGGTAGTCTTTATCGGCCAAAAAGCGGGTTGATTTTTATCATTCTATCAACAATCACCCAAATAGAATCATGTTGTCTGCGAGACCGTGGCAACCCAATAATGAAATCCATATTGATCATCTCCCACTTCCATTCTAGTATCTCTATGTTCTGTGCCAAACCATCAGGCCTTTGATGTTCTACCTTAATTTGTTGACAATTCGGACACTTTGCAACGAACTCTGCAATACCTTTCTTCATACTACTCCACCAATACACTTCTCTCAAGTCACGATACACCTTGGTGGAACCCAGATGGATAGAATATCTGGAGTTATGAGCTTCCTCCATGATCCTTTATTGGAGTTCATCCACCCTTGGTACACACAACCTACCTTGATACCTCAATACAACATCTCCCCCTTGTTCAAAAGCCATTACTTTTTGCTTATGAACATTTGCCTTCAATTCAAGAAAAATGGGATCTTGGTCTTGCTTCTCTTTCACTTCTGACACTAATGATGATTCAGCCTCATTCACCACTACCATTCCTTCTTCTGTGGAATCCATTAATCGAACTCTTAATCGTGCAAGTTTGTGCACATCTTTTGCTAACTCTCTCTTATCTTCTTCAAAATGGGTGGTACTACCCATAGACAACATGCTCAAATCATCATCAACCACATTAGCCTTACCTGGTGATATAGAATACTCATGTCATAATCCTTGAGTAATTCTAACCACTTTCGCTGTCTGAGATTAAGCTATTTCTGAGTAAACACATACTGAAGACTCTTGTGATCGGTGAACACATCCACATACACACCATAAAGATAATGGCACCATATTTTCAAAGCAAATACTACGGCAGCCAACTCTAGATCATGGGTTGGGTAGTTCTTCTCATGAACTTTCAACTGTCTGAAGGCATAAGATATAACCTTGCCATTCTGCATTAACTAACAACCCAAACCAACTCTAGACGCATCTCAATAAACAACAAAGCCTTGCGTACCTTCTGGTAAAGTCAAAATTGGGCAGTAGTCAACCTCTTTTTCAATTCCTGAAAGCTTTTCTCACAAGCTTCAGACTATTGAAATTTCACTGTTTTCTGAGTTAAATTGGTCAAAGGGGATGGAAATAGGTGAGAACCCATCTACGAACCTTCTATAATAGCCAGCCAAACCCAAGAAACGCCTAATGTCAGTTGGAGATGCGAGTTTAGGCCAATTATGCACTGCCTCTATTTTCTGGGTATCACTTTTATTTCCCTCTCCAGACACAATTTGGCCTTAGAATGCCACAGACTCAAGCCAAAACTCACAATTAGAGAACTTGGCATACAACTCTCTATCCTTTAGAGTTTGGAGAACTATTTTGAGATGACTAGCATGATCTTCTTCATTCCTTGAATTGACTAGAATGTCATCAATGAATACGATAACAAACATATCTAAATAAAGTTTGAATACTCTATTCATAAGGTCCATGAATGTTGCAGGCGCATTGATCAAACCAAATAACATAACAAAGAACTCATAATGACCATAACGGGTCCTGAATGCCATCCTTGGAATATCACATTCCCTTACTCTCAACTAATGGTATCCTAATCTGAGGTCTATCTTAGAGAAGCAGGTAGCACCCTGAAGCTGATAAAAAAGATCATCAATTCTCGGAAGAGGATACTTATTCTTGATGGTAACCTTGTTCAACCGGCGGTAATCTATACACATCCTAAGAGAACCATCTTTCTTTCTCACAAATAAGATCGAAGCCCCCCAAAGTGAGACATTTGGTCGAATGAAACCTTTATCTATGAGGTGTTTCAACTGCTCTTTCAACTCTTTTAACTCTGTTGGTGCCATTCTGTATGAAGGAATAGATATAGGGCGAGTATCTGTAAGAATGTCTATACCAAAGTCTATTTCTCTCTCAGAAGGGACTTCGGGAAAATCAACAGGAAAGACTTCTAGAAACTCTTTTACTACTGAAACTAACTGAATATGAGGTATCTCAACACTAGAGTCATTAACTCGAACTAAGTGATAGACACGACCCTTGGAAACTAACTTTCTCGCCTTAAGGTATGAAATGAAACGACCCTTAGGCACTGCTGAACTGCTACTCCACTCTATAACTGGCTTATTAGGAATTTGGAACCTAACAACTCGAGTTCTACAATCAATGGAGGCATAACAGGCATGAAGCCAGTCCATACCAAGAATGACATCAAAATCTACCATGTCTAATTTAACTAAATCAGCCATGGTGTTCTTGTGATTGATGGAAATGACACAATCACAATATACTCGCTCAGCTAGAATAGACTCCCCAAGAGATGTAGAAACACAAAAGGGTTCACAAAGTTTCTCAGGAAGAAAATCAAAATTATTTGCAACATAAGAAGTCACAAAAGATAAACTTGCTCCTGGGTCTAGCAAAGCATAAACATCAAGAGTAAAGACTTTGATCATACCAGTGACAACATCTGGAGAATTATCTTGCTCTTGACGACTAGTGATCGCATAAAGGTGGTTTGCACCTCCGCCAGTACCAAAAGTAGCTCCTCTAGGTGCAACCCTGTCTGGTGGAGCAACTGATGAAGATTGGGCCCTATTGCCCTGATTCCCATTACCTTGCCGATTCTTAGGGTACTCTTTCATGAAATGACCCTCTTGTCCACACTTGAAACAACTTGTGGAGCCATCACTACATTTACCTGGGTGGGTTCTACCACATTTAGCACATGGAGGAGTTCAGTTACCTCATTGTGTCACACTACCCTGAGTTTGGGCAGGTCTAGCCCTGAAGTGCTGTGAATTCTGACTATTGTACTCACCTTTGTTTCTGGGTGCAGGTGCACTAGCTGATGATAGAGCAGGTCCCTTTTGCTTTTTTTGGAAAGAAGATCCGTTCGCATTATTTCTTTGTTGCACGGACTCATTCACTGACGTCTTAGCCTTCTTATTTCTGAATTACTCCATATCCCTCAACTTCTCTTCCTCAACCTTCTAAACATAGACCATCAACCTTTTTATATCCATGTCACCTATTAGCATTGCCGCCTTACCTTCCTTACTTGATAGATGAGACAGCCCAGCAACAAACAAACTCATTTTACTCCTCATATCCGCAACCATCTCCGGAGCATAACGGGATAGATGGTGAACTTCAACCAATACTCATGAACACTTAGTTAATCTAGATTAAGGATGATAAACTCTCGTACCTTGGTCTCTTTCAGTTCTCGGGGAAAAAGAAGCCTCAAGAAGGCCTCCTCAAAACAAGCCTAACTCGCAGGTGGTGCTCCCTCAGTTCTACCCTTCTTCCACTGGTCAAGCCAAGTCCTAGCAACATTCTTTAGTTGATATTCATCTAGTTCTACTAGCTCAGCATCGGCAACGTGCATAACTTAAAATACCTTTTGCGGCTCTTCAATATAGTTCTCTGGATCCTCAGTAGTGCTTGAACCAGTGAAACTTGGAGGATTCATCCTCAAGAACTCATGAATCCTCGAAGTATTATTCCCTTCTTGTCGGTTCTCTCTCTTCCCAGCTTGGTTGGTCACAGCTTGACTCAACATTCTTATCACTTCCCTGAACTCAGCACTAGTAACGTCTAATTGGGGTTGCACTTCATGTGCATTGGATACCCCTTGATCCTCAACGTTCCTCCTAGCAGGACGACCTCAAACAGCCCTTCGTGGAGGCATGATTAACTGAAGCGCATGCGTAAGTACGAATTAGAAAGAGACTTTATAGAGATGAACACTATCGCACGAAATGAGTGTGAAAGAAGTGAGATAATTTCCAAAGTGTTGCAGCCTCCTAATTATAGATGTGGCGCACTTCACACCGATAACTAGGACTCTACAGATACGACTTCATAGACTCCCTAGGACTCTTGAACTTTGTGCTCTGATACCAAGTTTGTCACACCCCGAGCCTACACCCCGGACGTGGCTGGCACTCGAGAACCATTGTTGTCCCCAAGCGAACCCTTGGCCTAGCTTACTTACTCAGCAAAAGACTCTAAGCATTATTACAATGATCAAACGCACTCCTATTCAACTTGTTTTATAAAATAACTTAGGACATTTAAAGGTCTAACATTCAACTTGGCCAAAATGGCAACTCAAGTCTTAACATATGAAATAATAAATGTAAAGACAATTGAACTACTAACTGCCTATGAAGCCTCTAAAACAAGAAGGGATGTCGGGACAAGACCCCTGATCATCCTAACAACTGAAATACTTGAAAGCAAAGTAAAAGAAGTCCTCCGGAAAGCAAGGAGGCTCAGCAACTGACTATGAGTGCTCAACTAAAATCAACGAGGCCCTGGATACTGATCTTGATTCCATGTGGTTACATCATAAAACGATGCATGCCAAATGGCATCAGTACATTGAATGTACGAGTACGCGATGGGAATACTAAACATAACATAAGCTTGAAAGAAATCTGAAAGAAACACTTACCTTGGCTTTACTCAACTCATGAACAACTTAATTCAATATAAATATATAATACACATGCAATATATATATATATAGAAAGATTTTTAAAACACTAGAAAGCAACTCTATTTATTAAAGAAAGGGCAATAACAACTCAACTTACTCATATAATAAAGTAATGTAATACTATGGGAGTTTCTCTAACCGACAACCACCACTATGAGCCTAAGTGATGATACAACGTCTTGCCCACACTACCAGAACTGTCATATACTTTGCCGTCATATAGAATGTCTTAACTAAGTGGATCCACTAGTCTATGCTAAAAAGCACTGAGGAATCATCTAAAAAGTATGATCTTTTTCTACCCATGATGGCTATATGGTTTATGGAGACTTGAGTTATTATGAACTCGCATCCCCATATCGGTACTCAACACTACTCCCAAAAATATACTTAGCTCATATGTTTTTAAAACAAAACTCTTTCTTTGGGTTGAGATAATTACTCAAAACGTAGCTTGAAAGCTCTCTTGGAAATTGGTGTTTCTTTTCTTGCTCAAATGTGATAACATTTTAACTCTAGGGAATACTTAGTTCCCGTATAATCTTTGAAGAAAAAGAACTTTATTCTTACTTTTTACTCAACTCATATCTTAAGTCTTAAAACAAAGTTAAAACGTTTGTAAAATACTTTTGAAAAACTCTATGAACTCCTCCTGCCTTGGCTCTTAACTTTCCTTGGATTGAATTTATGGATTCAAGGATTGTGATTTGTGATAGGAAAGATCTCACGATGTTTAGGAGTGTGTTTAGCTAGTTAAACATGAGAAACGATCAAGAAATCACTGTCCAGAAATAAATCCGCGACACAGAGATGCATTTAAATATTTGATCACAAAATTTATTTTTGAAACAGAGGAGTTTGCGTCCTCTCTGCGATGCGGATGTGATTTTTTTACACTGGGGGAGAAAGTCCGCGACGCGAACTTGCGTGCCAAAACCTGCTCAACTTTTTCCTTCTTCGTTTTCTCACCCCAATTCGCCTAAATTCGATTTTTTTTCTCGATCCCTCTTTAGATTCAAATACCTAGTATATATACCCAAGAATCTACCTCAAAACAACTCTTAAACCAACACGAATCCATCAAGAGCTCCACAATCCCATCAAATCAAATCTCAAGAACTAAAGCATACTTCAAGAACATAGTTCAAGAACATCATACTTTAAACTTTCTAGAAACGAATTTCGTTGAAACAAACATGATTAGCGCGTGGGTGAATGGACCCAACGCTATGAAAGTCTCACATACCTCGTAGGATTAAATCATTGGCGAAATCTCCACCCAAACTCGCACAATCTTGACGAATCATGAACTTTTTTCTCATTTCTCCTCTTTTCTCTTTTCTCCAAGCCCTAGCGTATTTCTTAATTGCGTAAACTGACCAAGTTCAGTTTAGACCCCAACTAATTACCAAAAAATGAAATTAAATTAATAGGGTATGGAAAAGACATAAAGCCCTTCTAAAATCTGGATTAGACTTTTCTTATTTGTACAGCCCAACTTCAAATGGCATATCTGACTCACACGAACTCGGAATCGTGCAAACTCGGCGGCGTTGGAAAGACAATTCCAATATCTTCCCTACGGTATCTGAAAGTACACCTAAATCATCCTAATCTAGGAGTTATTGTCTTTTTAAGTTGACCCAAAACTTAAACTTAACTTAACCAATTTTCCAGATTTTTCATTCTTTCCAAAAATGACTCTTTCTAATTCTATCTCTTTCTAGTTCTTTCAAATAGCGAGATGCTACATATAGATAGATATATTAAAATATTGATTAACCACATAAATTGAGACGAAGGGGGTAACATATATTATATAAAAATTATGTTAACTATGAATACCATAAATCACAATAATTAACAACTTAAAATATTTTTATAATATATTAAAAAATTGATCAACTCTGAAAATTTCACGCCCCGAGCCTATACCCTGGACGTGGCCGGCACTTGAGAACCATTGTTGGTCCCCACGCGAACCCTTGGCCTAGCTGACTACTTAGGAGAAAACTTACTCAAGCAAATAGGAAACTTTAAATGCATAATTTAAATCAACTAAATTAAATGTTTGAAAATACTAAACAAAGTATAAGTAATTATAGTTTTAAAGATCATAAAAAAAGGAACATACTAAGAGACTCATCAACTCTGACTATCTATGAAGCCTCAATTACTCAAGATGGATGTCGGGACAAGATCCACGATACCTCAAGACAACTTACT
Organism: Solanum gracilifrons; assembly: GCA_029582605.1. Taxonomy (NCBI): domain Eukaryota; kingdom Viridiplantae; phylum Streptophyta; class Magnoliopsida; order Solanales; family Solanaceae; genus Solanum; species Solanum gracilifrons. Next base: position 21,455 of record JAJOOH010002204.1, on the reverse strand, counting down.
AAAAAATAAATGTGAAGTCCCCCGGAATGGAAGGAGGCTCACCCAAGCTATATGAAGCGCAAAGTGATCTCAATGAAAAGCTTATTGAAGATCCTGAACACATGAATTTGCATCACAATAAGATGCAGGTCGAATGACATCACTACATTGAATGTACGAGTATGTAATATGGTTGAATAAACAAATAACTGAACTGAATGACTTAAAGCAACTCAACTGAATCAATACATGAACATGAAGTGAAAACCATTTAAGCTTTACAATAAGACATGCAATAAAAGCAATATGAAAATAATATACTATACTTTGTGGGGAGTTTCTCTAACCGACAACCATTACTATGAGCCTAGCAATGATACAATATTTCGCCCATATTGCAAGGGTCATCGTATACTTTACCATGGTATAGGATGGTACTGTAACTATGGATCTATCTAATAGGCAATGAGGAGTCGCACGAAGATCCAGTGTTATCCTATCTTACGTTGGCTAAGCAGTTCATTGGGACTTTTGAATTATAATAAACTCTTACCCGATTTGTTGCTTGATACTACTCCCAAACTAATCAATATCAATTATGATCAATCACCCTTCACAAAGAGAGTGATTATTACTTTACTTTACTTTTTACTTTGCTCAATCACCATTTACAAAGAAAGGGACTATTACTTTTTAGAAACATCAATCATACTCTTTCTTTTTCTCAATTGTCAAATAGTACATATGAAACCATTCAATTCTTTCTTTAAAAACTCTTATCAAAACATGCATTTAAAATGTCTATGATGCATTCGGGACCATTAAAGTTCCCTTAAACTCGTGAAATAACCAGTATTTAGGTTGGAATCATGAAAACTATATCTACAATCATATTATGATCTAATCATTGTTGATCGGGTAGTCATACTACATAAACATTGATGGAATATCTAGATGTCATATTGCTTAAACATTGATGGCATACACGACTGTCATACTAATCAAGAATCTTAGTTTTTTCTCAATGTCAAAATAGTGTTTTTGGAACCATTTGTGTTCCTTTTAAAGTCTTTTTCAAAATAATATTTTTAAACTTTTCTCTTAAACTCACTTTAGTTTTGAATGTGCACTAAGACAAGTGATTAGGTTATGCAGGAATTTTCAAAGGTAAATGGAGCCTATAGGAGCTAATGCAAAAAAGGAAGTGTAGCCACAACTTTAAGGAACACATCTGGAAGAAGAAAAAAAAATAAGACCAAGAGACCCCTGGCACACTACTGGTGCGGGATGTCAGGCCCCAATCTTTATAAACAGACTTGGGTGCATTAGAGGCGCGGCGCGCCTGGCCTCAAACCATTGGGGCCAAGTTTGGGATCATTGTTGGCATGCCACCCTAGGGCCTAAACTATTGGGGGTCAGGCCTGGCGCATTACTGGTGCGGTGCCCCAGGTCCCTCCTAGCATCCCCGATGAATTTTCAAGTGAAAATTAGGACCCAAATTAGTTTAGAATTGGGAAATTGTTCCTAAACTCTTCTTGTTTTATAAACCAAAAACAACATATGAGAAACTTCCATACGATTCCTTTGTAAAACATAACTTTACTAAACAATAAGGTTCATGTGATTCTAAGCATGAACACCATTATAAGATTCTAAAAAGAACAAAGGAAATCAAAACTTCAATTGTTAAAGAACTGAATTTAATATCAAGAATCATGAATGTATACTTTAGATGTAAAGATTTCTGACCAAAAATGAGATACAAAGCGTGAGGATGAACTAGTCCAACACTGTGAGTAGCCTTATATACCATGAAGAACAAAGATTCTTGACGAAATCGACGGAAACTTGAACAACGCTTGAAACCCTAGCCTTTTGCTCTAATTCTTCTAAGTGTTAAAGAATGTGGAAAAAATATTAACATTGTTTAGGCCCTTAATTAGGTGGAAAAACATGGCATAGGCTTTTAAGGGATGGGAAAAGACCAAACGGTTGAGGTACCTCACAAAAAGAGGCTTCACTAAAACGGGCATATCTTTTTACTCCAAACTCGAAATGAAGCAAACTTGGAGGCGTTGGAAAGAGGACTCAAGGACCTTTAGTTTGATAGTTCATGTGCCACCTAACTCTTTATGTGTTGAGATATGTAATCGTTTGAAGTTGACCTAAGTAGAATCTTAGGTCAAAACTTAATCGGTAAGGAAATTTTCAACTCAACTTTGTGCTAGGGGATTCTTGTGACCTTAATGCATATCCAAAATCATTCTCACACTAAAGAATTGACCTTGACACCTAAGAACAAATTAAGAATCACTCTGTATGATCTTATTCACAAATGAAGAATGATTCGAGTCTTAACTCAGAAATTTTCAGCTTGTTACATATTTTATGTATTATTGGTTAGGTTTATTAATTTTTTCTTTTATAATATGCTAAATAAATAACCAAATCAATAATATATTTATCTATTTTTGGTTCGTAAATTTTAGTCTTTAACGATTCGGTGTCGGTTTAACCAATAAGAAAATGATTATAAAACAAATATATGACTTTTCCAATAATTTGACATGACAATAAAATGATGTAACTTTATATAATGCGCATAAAATAAAAATATTAATAAATAACATGAAAAAAACTATATATGTGCAACACAAAGAAATTGAGAGAAATAGGATTCTTACTTAAGGTTTGGACGTATTGTATAATGTGAAGTTTTGTGAACTAAAAATCAATTTAAAGTCATGTGGATTGAAGACTAGGGCAAAGGCACTAACCAGTAAGGTACTAAGATTAATATTTAATATTTATATAGGGGTAAAGTAGTAAATTACTACAGTGGATATCGATCTACCCAATAACACAATATTAAAAAACCAAAACCAAATCGATAATTCGATAAATTTTTTATATAAACCCGTTAATCTAATAATCTAATAGCAATAACCAATAGAATTTTTTTGGGTTCGATTTTGGCACACCCCTAATATCTATAATCCAGATGTGCAAAATTATCAACAAATTTTACTAATTAATTATAAAATTTTACTTAATTTTAATGCGCTATAATACAATTTGAGAAAGTTCTCTCATTTTTGTTTGCTTAAACAATAAGAGAGTACAAAAGGCAAAGAAATTCACAAGCCTTTGATATCTAATAGCATAAATGTAACAACTCATTAGGTCGTTTTGAGTACTAGAGCTTCTTATTTCACAAAAGACTCTTTCAATAGATTCTAAATGGATATTTTAAACTATTTATTTAACTACGATAATTTAATTGGTGGGTATTTATTAAATAAGTAATTATAGATAATTAATTTAGTTAGTGATTGATGGGCCAAGTCCATAATTTATTAAATATCCTATACCACTTGAGCCATTTATTAAATTAAGTAAAAGAAGATTATTATGGTTTTAAATATAACAAGGATGGGAGAATAGGCGGCGATAACAATCCGAAGACGTTCAATTTTCTCTTTCTCCAGATTCAACTCGCCCAGACCTATGATTTTATGAATGTAGATAGAATCATATACTATCCTATATTATTAGAATTGTGGGGAATAGAAAGAAAGAAAAGAATATCAAAAATTAATGATTAAAGTTGGAAATTGTTAAGGAAAGTGGTGTATTTCCACTTTGTTGGGTAGGGGGGACAAGAATACCCAATAGCCATCATTGATGTGCAAATGGTTGGCACTTGAAGAGTTAACTATTATAAATTTCATATTAAAATATACTAGTATTGCTGTGCAGGGAAGGTATGGTGTAGAATGGGATTGCGTAGATTCAATTAGTTGGCATGTAATTTTAGTATTTCTGTTAGGATTCAAGTTTTAAAATATTGAGATAGGTAATTAAATATTAAACGTATTGTATTATATGAATTTCATTAGATTTATACTATTTGGATGATTAAAACTTAACCCTAGGCTTGAATTTAAGAAATATGGGATTTGACCTATTAATTGAGACGACAGTTGAAACTTAATTATAGATTTGTGCTCTATAATTTGTGGGTAATCTTTTCAGTCTAGGCTAGACATATAGTAATATGGGTGTCTATGGACTCGTTGCAAATGAAAATTGTATACTTGATAGATTGAAAATATTCAGAGGCATTGAGGAAAGGAAAAGCATGGGGGATCAACTTGCTTGCCTTCGGTTCTTCGGTGGAGGTAGGTTATGGTTTATTTTATGTTATAGATAGACTCTTAATAGTGATTGATATTCATTGAGTGATATTGTGAATTTTCGATGTACTTGGTTGTTGTGATTTGGATAATTCATGTGTTGTTGTGATTGGTCAGTAATCCCAAGACCGCAAAATCCATAATCTTGAACTTGTTCTATTAAAGTGATGCCTTGAATAAAGAAGGTTTAATGAAATATTATTAAAGAAGTGGAAAGCGATGATAAAGAATGACAAATGAATTAACTATATGGTTGGATCGGGTGTCACGTTCTGGCATGGTAACATTAAAAGAAAATATATTGAAATAACTTAATATACTCAATCTGAAAGAACCCATTTCCCTAATGAGCATGTTGTAGAGGTATGAGTCCTCATGTGTGTTCTTAATAGTGTGACTAATTACGTAATTGTTTCAGTGTTGTTGGCACTTGTTCATACTGTTTGTTGCTTGCCACCTGCTAAGTGCTATAGTTGATTTCATACTATTGCTTTATGCATATTAGTTTCTATTTTGAATTGGTCGATGATATCTACCCAGTGCATGTTGCCCTGTACTAATCCCTACTTGTGTTTTCCTTTGTAATTCTTTTGTGGAAAGCAACGAGTGTACTAGCGACTTCGAATCTCCCTCAGCTCTAGCATGTCTCCAGCACATCAGGTTCTAGGGTGAGCAATTTATTCGATCTCGTGTTGGATTCTCTCGGTCATGGCATGATGTCCTTAGTGTTTGGACACAAACTACTTTATTCATTTATTTTGGTGGCTTTGATACTCTTAGACTTAGTATTTTGAGATTAAATGTCCTTGATGTGACGACTTTCAAGTTTTGGAGATAATATGCAATAGATTCTAGTGAATTTTGTTTTCACATTAATAAGTTTTGAGCTTTCAAGTTATAGTTATATTTTGTAAGTTGGATAATTAATATAAGTTGGGGTTTGAATTTGTTGGTTCTCCCACCTAGGAGGTTAAGTATTGGTGGAAATCATGACTCGTTTTGGGTCGTGACAATCTGGTATCAGATTGTTAGGTTCGGTGATCTCATCACACAAGGACAGGTCTTGTAGAGTCTTGCGGAATGGTACGAGGACGCCTTTACTTTTCTTCGAGAGGCTATTGAACTTTAAGAAAACTTCATTCCTTCTTCTTTCGTGATATTACTTGAATTCAATTGGTATCTAAGTGATACAAATTGGTATCTGACCTCTTTCACTCTATTTTTCATAAGGTCTATACTAGAGCAATAGAAGTGGCAACACCAGTACTAGCAAGAGGGGATGCGTCCTTGGAAATAGGCATATTTTCTCGATTCACTATGGGCTTGAAATGACTAGTGACCAACATGATCTCCTTATTAAGTTCTTAAAGTTGAAATCCCATTCTTCAAGGGTACTGAATACGAAGATACTTAAGATTTCCTCGTTGATTGTCATGAGTTGCTTCATAAGATGGATATAATGGAGAGGTTTGATGTGGAGTTTATGAAATACCAGTTCCAAGAAGACACCAAAATGTGGTGGTGTTCTCATGTTGAGTGTCGATCAGTAAAGGTACCGCATATGACTTGGGCAAAATTTTCTGACTTCTTCATGGAGAAGTATATCCCTTTGATTTTAAGGGACATAAGGAAACATGAGTTCTGTAATATAGAGAAATGGAAGATATTTGTTGCAACCTTTGAGGCTAAATTTCATGTTTTATGCAGATATGTGACTCAGCTTTACTTCAGTATGGAAGAGTGGATTCACTGCTTTATAAAGGGATTAAGGTTAGATTTGCACATTCAAGCTTTTATGTGGTTGTTTTAGCAAAAACTTTCAGTAAGTGGTTGATTTTGTGATGAAGGTAGATGAGGTAAAGCAAGATGATTTTTCCAAGGTAAAAACATTCAAGAAGTTTCGTAAGGGATGGCTAGATAATGAACACCATTAATTTGGAAAATACAGTTAATAAAGTTGTCATAACATGTATGGGTTGCTTAGCGAATGATGAAATTATGTTGCGCTAATTGAGGTCAAAACCTCTACTACAATTTCATAGATTGAGTATATATCAAAGAGGATCATGATACGACTACTACAATAGTACCAATGCTTAATTGGTTAGAGTTATGAAGTATGTTACTTTTTTTACAGGTCTGATCTAAGAATCGCTTGGGATAGATATAGAACAAATTTGATAATGTTTGGAAATTATTCAATGAGTAGAAATGTGTGGGCTATTTGGGTATGATCTTCTCGATAGGTATGATGTGTTCTAGTGATGGATCTAATAAACTTTTAGATGTGGGACTAGTTTTATGTGGAAATGAATACGTCGATTATCAAATGTGAATACTAACTACTTAAGAAGTTACCAATTGTATGAAATGTGTAGATAATGAGATTCAGTGTTGCATTCACATTTAAGATACCAACTAGTATTTTACGGACGCTTAGGTTAAGCATTATTTTTAAGGAAGATTTTAGTGGTGGATCTTTAATACTATATTAATGAATTTAGATTATGAAGTGTATCTTGAGGATTCTAAATGAGGAATGGTGATTTTATCTTAAGCTCGAAAGGAATAGATTGATATCGTAATGACAAACTTATGAGTAAAGAAAGTCAATGAGTATACTTGGGTGAATTCAATTGAATATTTTAGTAATTAAGTGCGTATAAAATTGGGTTAGTCCTTTGAATTTGATTGGTATAACTGGGTTTGAGGTGTCATATTGATGAAAAGGTTGACTTCGTGGTGATGACAAAGTCTAACTGGGCATGATGGTAATAAGAGTTTGTGATGGATTGTGAGTGGGATGCAACTATATAATAAGGATTGTTGGTTAAACGAATTTTGTGTATAAATAACGACTTGCGAGTATCTAAGGTGGTGGTTTTCTACTATTTGGTGAGTAACGTGGTTGTCTGGAAAATTTTAGGAGATGACAGGACACCGTTCGAATAGAATTTAAATGAGCTAGAGTCATAATGAAAAAATTAGTGGGATATAGTGTAGCCTTTGAAAAGTTGTGAGAACAAGAATATTTTTTGTGATTGTAAGGGCTAAAGTGGTATCTTCAGAGGGATTGAGAATTGGGTTTAGAGACGCGTGATTTTATCTGTTTTGCTCTAGGTATGGTAATAGTGTCATGTGTTCATCAGATTGCTTAAAACTAGTGGATAAGATTTAAGAAAGGAGTGTAGAGACATTCAGCTCGAGTGTGATGATAAATTCTTTTGTGGTTTTGAGTTTGGTAATGAGTATGGTTGGATTTTTAGCGAAGGATATGGTAAGGTCAATGGAGAGGCGATCAATGATAAGCTAAGATATATGAATTTATAAAAATCTTCAAGGTATGAGCTAATGTTGATACATAAGGGGATTTGGTTACATAGTTGACTCACAATTCAAATTTTTCATCGTAAGTCTACATTCGTGATGGTATGTTTTGTCAAGGTATGGATTTTTAAGGTAAGAAATGATTGATTGCATCGGTTATTGAGCATTTGGAATGACTTATACATATGATTTGGGTTGTAAACTTTGTTACTTTTGATTGTTAGAAGACCTAAGGAAGGGTTTCACTTAAAAGTGTTGGCTTAGAGTAGGGTAAATGGTTAGAGTAGTTATGATGGTTGTTAGTATTGAGAGTGTGGGCTTCAGTGGAATGACGTGAAGAGTATGTGGAATCGGATAAATAAAGTATAGCTACGTTGTAATGGGGACCAGACCGGTGGATTATGGGGTAGCTAAAACTCAAAGAAATGGAGTCAACTAAATGGAAATTTTTAATATGGGCTCTTTAGAGGAAGCATTTAGTGTTACTCAAACTTGGCTTTGTACATTCTTATGTGACCGCCTAATTCGTTCTATACATGATTTGGAGTATGATTCACTAGCTATGTCCACGCTTGCTTTCACTTTTGTGGGTGGATCCCTAGTGGTGGATCGGATGTACCGATCCAGCGATGTCCTATTGGTTGAGTAGGATTTTTGGGCAGACTTGGTTATCTCAGTTGACATATTTGGTGTTGTGTTGGAGTTGTTGAAGTATTCTATTGGTTCTACATGTACCACATTGCTTATGAGAATATATATGAGAGCTATCATATTGTACGACAATCTTAATATTCATTTAGTCGTCAAGGTCATGTTTCGATTGTGTGTGGTTGAATGTGGGGACAATTGGGTCTAGTTCTACCATTCTTACAGATTATCTACAATCACAACTACTAATCTAGCATTTCGATAGTGTTGTTAGAGGTTATGTATGCTTGGGTGTATCGCTCGATAGGTGGTTACTTGATCATTTCCTTCTTTAGGTTAGATAAGTTTGTTACTCCCATGATGGATACCTGTGAGAGATCATTTTTTTATAACTTAAGCTCGTGAAAAGTTTATTTTGTGAGAAAGAAATATAGATAAGTTCTTTGATGGTTTTTGTATTATGAGTATGTAGTGGTTAGTTCAGGTTCACTTATGATTGAAGCCAGTATTGATTTAGGATTTTATCGTAGTTATGTGAGAAAAGATTCATCTTGGTGGTTATGTCATTGTCCTTGAGAACATGTTGCAGACATGTGTACGATTAAGTTTGCTGGTTATTGGGAATAGTTTTGTTGTTAGTTGAGTTCACATACAACAATAGCTATCATTCAAGTATTGAGATGACCCCATTTGAGGCATTGTACGGGAGGAGATGTAGGTCTCCAATTGATTGGTTTGGTGCATTTTAAGTGAGACCTTGGGTATTGATATTTTTTAGAAAATCGTTACCAAAAGGAAAAATTCATTCAGCTCAAAGCAGGCAAAAAGAGTATGCAGACCAGAAGGTCAGGGATTTTGAATTTATGGAGGGAGAGCAAGAGTTGCTAAAGGTTTCACCCATGAAGGGTGCCAAAGGTTTGGTAAGTGAGGTAAACTCAGGTCGAGGTATATTGGGCGGTTTGAAGTGCTTAAGCGTGAGGGAGAGGTGGCTTATGAATTGGCTTTACCTCCAGTTTTGTGTGTGTGTAGACTAGAAAAATTACCCCCACCTCGCGCGGAAATTTAATATATGAACATTAATAATGTAAAGGAAAATGAAAATTATAACATCTTATCATTTATCATTATTAACATAAGCATAAATTGATGACTGTTAAAATACATACCAGGATCGTAACAATAGAATGAATCATAAAGGAAATAATCGAACCCACTGAATGCACAGTTTCCCTTAAAGGAAATTATTCTCCTCTAGTGTCTGAAATTTAAAAGAATAAATCCTCTTAGGATAGAACAATTTTATTCACTAGTGTATTAATACAAAAACAATGGTGTCGGTGAATCACTCAACAAGAGCAAAGTAAATGAATATTTAATTGTGCAGAAGAAGAAGTAGTTCAGAATTTTCGTTGTTTTAAAATGAGAGGAAATCCCTCTATTTATTGACAACAAAAGTTAGTGTGAATAAATGTATATTGTGCCTTATTGGAAAGGTCACAACTATTTGGAAAAGTTGCAACCCTTAGGATAGGTCACAACCTTTTATAAAAGTCACAACTTTTTAGAAAAGTTGCTACTTTCTAGAAAAGTTGCTAATTTTTATAAAAGTTGCAACTTTTCATGAAAGTCGCAACTTCTAATGAATGTGGAAGACTAGTTTTAGAAATCAATAAATTAAAAGGGAATCCTGGTTTGTGGTGGTGCCACGTAGGCGAGCCTAGAGTTCTCTTACGTATATATATATATATATATGATTCTCTATCTTTTTGAATGTATTGTAATTCTCTGTTGACGGAGTGTTTGTTGTGGTTAGTAGTGGCAAATGGGCGGGTTGGGTCAAATTTGAGTGGGTTGAAAATGGGTAATAATTCAATCCGCTCATATTTGATATGGGTAAAAATGGAATGGGTAACAAATGGGTTGGGTAAAATACTAGTTTACCCATATTTACCCATATTTTCATGAGAAAATAGTACTCTACTTAAGAATTCAACATGAAGAAAATATTTTAGTCTTTTTTTAGATGAAAAATATTGAAAATATTTCATTTAGTTTTATTGTATCATAAAAGTAAAAAAAAATCCTATAACTTTTCAATATAAAATAAAATTATGTAATAACAATGGGAAAATATTTTTAATTTCAAAGTAAATGAATATTTGCATTTTAGGACTAAAACATGTTTAATGCATTTTAAGCAATGTCAATACTAATACATGATTTGCTTATTTTTACACTATTATTTATTATCCAATATAAAATTAAACAAATAAGAAAATATAATTATAATTAACAAAAGAAATGTACATTTAAAATATATACTTTTGGAGGACCAAAGACTTCATATTTTCAATTATAGTGAAAAATAATTAATTATATAGAAGAACATAAAAAGCAAGAGAAGTTACAATATTTTTAGTGACATCATAAATTTATAGTGAATAAAAGTTAGAAGCTTAACCTATTTGACTAATTCATACTTTATCCATATTTTATCAATAGTTTACCCATATTTTATCCATATTTTTATGGGTTGAATATGAGTATCAACCCAAATTTTACCCATGTAAAAAATCACTCACCCAGCCCATTAAAATATGGACGGGTTGAGCGGGTTACCAAAATATGAGCTCATTTTGCCGGTACTAGTTGTGGTTATAAGTAATATTGATCAATAATGTTGGGTCTGTTTGATTTTGGCATTTCGGGAATAACTCATTTAGTCGTTTGGATTTGGTACAAAGATATATATATAATACATTCAATTAAGATCACAAACATCATGTGCTGATATTAGATAGATGTGCCTTTTTAATTAGTAAATATTAAACAACTCACATTTCAAGTATTGTATTGAATTTATTTAGTAACAAACAACACTTTCTAAATCATTTGTAAGCTAATTTATTTAAATAAATTTATAAGAACAAATGTAAAACATAAAATTAAGAAAATAAATAAAATTATTACAATGATTTGAGGAATATTTTTATCTTTACGTAGACTTATCCCATAATATTAAATTCTATGTTCCAATAAGATCGTTAGTTGTATGTCTTTGTTGTTTTCGTCTTAGATATGCCACTTTAGTCTTGTTTTAATGATATTTGGTCATTTCCATATTTAATTCTTCGCTTTGCTTTGGGATTTTTTTTTCTTTCAAGTTGTTATGTGTTTCTCTTTTCCAGATTCCCCCGTCTTTCGTTCTCTATATTAAGAGTCTATTTGAATTGGCTGAAAAAAGTATTTTTTAAGTCAATAAAATAAAAAAGTCAAATTTAAGTAATTTTTAAGTCGAAAAATAAAAAGTAGGAGAGTCCTACTTTTAGTTTTAAACTATCTTTTAAATACATTTTAAACTTATTTTAAGTTCTTTCAACTTTGTGAATGTCACGACCCAAAAATGGACGTGATGGCACTCCTCTTATCCCACCAAGACAAGTCAGCCTAACACTCACCCATTACAATAAAATGCGGAAATTTCATAATTTACTCAAAAATACCCCCAAAATTTGGTTGTCACGTGTACAAGCCTCTAAAGTATTACAATTGATTCAAAAGAAAAACACAAGTCTCAAATGACCTTGTTTCTAGAATAGAACTAGATCATAAATAGGAGTAAGAAGGTCTGCTGAGATCACAAACAGCTACCTCACAAACAGCTACCTCACAAATCTCCGAGAAGCCTCGGAAAATAAGAGAATGGAAAGTACCACAAAATCCAGGCTCGTAACCTACAAAAAAATTGTAGAAGTAAGGGGTGAGTACCAAACCACACGGTATTCAGCAAGTAAACCTCTAAACACAAGCTAAGGGGATAGAATACGGGTACTTCTTACACCCTAATCGAACCTCCACAACTACAACCTGCATAAAACCAGCCCAACCTAACAGTTCACAGTTTACATAGCACCCAGCTCAACAACAATCACTTTAACAAATTACATATTCTCAACAATAAACTCAATATTCATCAATCACAACTTCCACAAAAAGGCACTCACAAATATCAGCAACACACAAGATCAAGTTCATCAAATAGAGGTAGTCAAATATCAAGTACTTTCCAACCACCAATAAAACACATAATCATCAAGAATGATGGATGTCATGAGATGCAATGCAATATGACACCATGAAATGATATGCCTCAGAATACCAAGTACTCTCTCAATCGTATATACATGATACTCCTCGGAAATACATCGAGAGTTCATGACCCATGGGGGACTCGCGAGGTCCATATACCGACACGGACGATCTTCACGTGTCTGTGCGGACGATCTCAACGCACTATCATAAAACAAACAAATTTCGCACAGACGATCTCCACGTGCCCAAATTATAATCTTAACACCTCATCATCCCAGCACGGACGATCTCCACGTGCCCAACTTATACTCAATCTCATGTCAATGTATGTGCAGACTATGATTTCAATAACATGGATGATGAATCTCAATCAAATATCAATATGATATGTAATCACCTCAGCTATCACTAGTATACGGGTTCAATAAAGAACACAATCACACATAATAAATCAAGTCAATAATATATCAGCTAATCCCCATATGCTTTGGCATTCTCATATTACAATCCGCATTCTATAGTAATAAACTTTCCCTTTATAACATCGGTACTCGTACCAATGCCCGTCACCAACAATTCTCAACACATCACACACAAACAATTAATCACATTGCCTTTTATTACCCCTTTTTCATTATTAGAATTAATCAATGTGGACAAGTCAACCCATCACCACGTCTCATTACCCCCAAACACGTATTACAAGAATATACACAAATTCCATACACTTAACAAGGGTTTAGAAATCCACTTGCCTCAAATAGTCGAACAATCACTCTGGGACTTGAGTCTCCCTCTTTCATTGGGCTCCAAATCAATACAATCTATCCAAACAAATTACCACAATAAGATTTTGAAATTAACAACACCCACATTTCTATGTGTTTAGCCTTGAACCAACAATTCACCCAAATTCATAATCAAGTTTCTAAGTTTCAAGTCTAGGGTTAAGCTTCAACTTCTCCAATATCACAAGTCTAATGTTATTCATATAATTCGATAACCCAATAGTTAATTACCTATCTCAATATATTAAATATTTAATTTATAATATAATATTTAAAATAGGAACAACTAACTATGAAATCTACTGGTCACGCAAATTCATGGCAGAACCATGAAAAGCATACGACAAACCCAACAACTTATCCATTCATGACAATGAGTACATAATTTCATTAATAACAATTACACCCACCTTAGTTTCAATTCAAATTTCCCTTTTGTTCAACCCCAACAACGTACTGACAATATTTTGTCTCTTTTCTTTTAAAAACAACAAATTCCAACCATATCCCTTAACAATAATATCACCCTAGGATATATATATATATATATATATACAATTTTACAAAGAATCTTGATTAGAACTAACCTGAACCACTCGAATTTTCCTGCTTCTTCGCTTTCTGTCGCACGTCTAGGTTAGTTTTTCTTCCGCCTCTTCCTTTCTTTTTTTCTAAATTAATTATATATTAAAAGTAATAATTCCTACAAACCTATTTTAATAATTCAGACTTGGTCCATTATTTTTAATAATAAACAAATTACCCGCAAATTAATTAATTATAGATAAATGACTATTCAAAATTATCAAAAATGACCTTATGGGTCCGGGTCATTACAGTGAAACATTCTCAAAAACTAAAAATAGCTTAAAATAGGTTTGACCAACTTTTAATCCAAATATAAACAAGCTCTAAAGTTGTAGTTCTGATATTCGTTAATGTCCGAGTAACAAAATGTGATTTTGCTCCCTACATGAATAGTTTTAACTTAAACTACATCAACTTTCTCCTTACCATGATTTTCAACTTAATTTCTCATATCAGGTGTGAGTTATAGTGCATGATTTCTTTGATTTTACGTAAGACAATCCTAAACTGGAAACTTGATATGCTTTGGTAAAATAAGTGTTAAATAATCGATTTTTAAAATCAATTCAACTTTAAGAAAAAAATTATTTTTTAAAGGAGTCGTCCATTAATTTTTTTAAATAGAAATTAAGAAAAACTTAACTTTAAAAACGTTAACAGAATTTAACCTAAAAAATTAAAGTTAAAGCAACGAAGTTTTTATTTACATTTCAAGAAGATTTTAACATAGCTGAAAATGTTTGTAAAACGTGGTTATATAACGACTAGAAAAGATGTTATTTGACTAACTTAGAAAAAACACTTAAAAAATAAGAAGGATAAAAAATCATTTGAAAAAGAAATTGACTTGAACATTTGAAATAATTTAAAGAGAATGGTTTTTATCTAACAAACAACCAAGTAAACAAGTAATTAAATAAAATCACTTCAAATAACATAGCAAAAGATTCATCGTTAAGAGATTTAATTAAATAAAATTAAACAAACAAAGTTAGAGCTCGGATACATTAAATACTGTCTCGGATACATTAATATATAACTCGAATACATTAAAATCTAGCTCGGATACATTAAATACTGGCTCAAATACATAATATGTAGCTCGGATACATTAAATACTGGCTCGGATACATTAATATGCAGCTCGGATACATTAAAGAAATAAGGGATTTTGAAGATTTTTAAAAATAATAGGGGATAATGGAAATAAGTGAAACAAAATATGTGTATTTCTGTAATTTAGAACTTGGGCCCAAGTCAGGTTACTGTTCGTTTGGAATAGTACTTGGACCTTTCAATTGCTGAGTTTTGGGGCTTTGGCCCATTATTTCAATTTTCTAGTCCTGCTGCGTTTTGGGCCAATTCGCAATGTATATTCACTATATATCATAATGTACATATTCTGTTCTTCCCTGTATATCAACTTCCATTTCATTTCATGCTTCTGAGACCTATATACTAGGTTCCAACCCTGTTCATCGGCTTTCTTTCGAAAGGTCTAAGGTTGACTCGATAAGAGGTTTTGAGCCTCCATGGCTCAAATAAGAAGAGGTAAAGGAGAAGAACCTTCGAGTCCAAATGAACTCCACCAGTTCACATGCATCATTAAAAAAAAGATATGTAAGAAACCATACATTAAAAAATTACTATACTAATTTAAACAATTAAACAGAAAATTCCACCGAATTACTGCAGTAAGATCTTAGGTAATAAGACCCACATATAACAATTCTCGAATAAATATTTAAACATGAAAGTATGTACAAAGGGAAATATGAAAGCATCAACAAACAATATTTGAAGCTACAATTAAACACAAAGTCGAGGAGACAGAGAAAGCCACTCGAGTCGAGGAGACAGACAGACATTTGAAGGCTAAACTAAAAGCAATGTTAAAAGAGCCTACACAAGTTAAACATCCATGAAATTAGATTGTATGACCAAGATTAGCGACATAAACGAGCTTTACTCTCTCCAGACAGATTCAAAACTAGAACGACTCAATTTTTTGTAGTTTAATAAGTAACCAAAGAAAGATACATTATGGCTTTCAGATTTACACGCATCAAAAATTGAACCAAAGGAAAGTGCCCAACATATTGCCATCAGACGGTGAATTATATGTATTGTCTAAATAAGCACTTGACTCTAAACAACTAGAACTAAGCCAAGAGGAGGATAGGCAGATCAATTTATAGTCCAAGCGAGCTAAAATGAGAAGGAAGGACTCCATTCCGATTTATTAACCTTGAGTGCTCAAAACAGAAAACAAATATTCACAAGGAGAGAATCAGCCTGGACATTAACAAAAAGTCCAAAACAAGCGATCTGAACAACTCAAATAAGAAATCCAACATGCTCAACATTAAGGACTAAATCCAACAGATATATGAAGCCATGCATTTTAGATACTTAAAAATGCAATTATCTCCGGATAACTAAGAGGCTCGAGTCTGTTCCAGTGAACAAATTCGAGATGAGGAGTAATGGAAACACGAAAATATATACACCCTGATTCATACATTTTAAGGCAAAGAATGAATGACACGACATCATTACTAATGCATATTCATAACAAATAGAAATAAATTACTAAGACGAGTGGAACAGTTAGAGACTATTCATAATACAGAATTGGGCTTCTGGAATTGTTAGGAGAAAAGGGACCAAAATTCCGGTCTTTGGAGTTGAAGATGAGGTAAGAAAGTGGTTAGATTTCAAATAAATGAGTTTCAATTATGGTCAATTGTAATTAAGAACGTAGCCCAATTGAATTAATTTAGCAAATTCGACTGGGATTTAAATAAGACTAGTTAACAAACTATTTAATCTTAACCAAATAAAATAAATAACTTATTGATAAACTAATTAATTCGAAAATATAATCTACTAACTAACTATTACTAATTTAACAAAATATTTAAGTAATTTAAACGATTTTTGAATATTCATAAAATGTACGTATTAATTATATAAAAACATACTTATTATTTAAAAATTATAAAAAGTGACAAAATTTATTTTAAAATACCTTGAAAAATATTGAATTTTATAAAATCAATTATTTCAAATCGTTTGTAATTACAGAAGTTTGATAGTTAATATTTAAAATAGGGTGTCAATAAGTGTTTATCATGATTGAGCCATTTTCCAATTCCCTTGAAGAATTATTTGATGTTCATTAACAAAAGATTTGTTAGCTTTGAAGTGGTCTGACATGTTTCTTTGTCTCTACTACCTTGTTTGGGATCTCGAAGATACTATCATGCATTGCTAGATATATGTTGTTTATGGGTTTCAACAATTTGCTTGAGCATCTCGTATATTTTCAGTTCTTCAATGATCTGATTGTTTTAGTGAAATTGAGAAGTTGCTCGATATATATATCAGTTAATTCTCAGTTTATTAAATCTATCCAGAATTTTTATCTGTCGAGAAATAAACTAATTGCACTCTTCTAATTTGTCTTTCGGATTGCAAATATATATGGATTATTCTTATTTTTGTCTAACTTTAAATGCTTAGATTAACTTAATTAATTTTCAAAGATAAATCATTTTTATGTTAATTTATTTAATTTTTCTTTCACAATTTACTGACTTTTATAAATAAAGTTTGCTTACTTTCTAAATTATTTCAAATGTTTAAGTTAAGTTCTTTTTATTCTTAAAAACTCAAAAAATGTTCATTAATTACTTATTTTTCTCAAAAGTTAGTCAAATATTTTAAATTAAGTCATCGGACAAAGTTGCAGAGGAACACCTTGTATAGTTTAGTAGAAATGTAATTGCAGTTAAAATCTTTTCATTTTCTCTCACATTGAGTTATTATTTCTATTTAATATATAAAAAGAAGATTGAACATTTCATAAATAAAATTATAGACAAAATTAATGTTAAAAAATAGGTAGGAGTTTGTGAACCAAAAGCACACCAATATTACAAACATGAGGGACTAATACTATTCCGTGTGAAAACTCAAGGATGATTTTAAGTCATAACCCGAAGATAAGAGACTATTTTGGGCTTTCACTCTCCAAATTCAATCCAACCTACCCAATTCCTATATTAATCCATTTTTATCAATAAAACTAACAAAGTCCCCATTGTGCTTTGTGAAAGAGTATTACGTATTGTTCAAGCATTTTATGTAATGGTAGAAGATATTTTAACCTCTTTGCCATGTCTTGGAAGAAATTGTCTCGCAACTAGTAAACAAAAGAGAAATCATATGACCCTACTTGATATCAAAATCTTAAAGGTATATATGGCTTTTTGTTCCTATTAGTCTTATCAAATAAATGGTTCACCAGTCAGTGAGTTCAGTTCACAGAAAACTTCAGTATTTGCGTTTTTGTGAAAGATTAACTGAACTGAAGTTTGTTTTTATAGAGAATGGAGGCTTTTGAGGAGTGATATAGATTTTTTTGTCTTTTTCGCCACATAGGTGGCTAAAGTGTCAGAGTTATCTCTCTAAGTTCTTGACCATTCTTTCTGTTTATCCAATTCACATTCTCGTTCGAGAATGTTAACATTTGTTTTGACCATGGTCCCCCTTGGACATTGTGCACCTCAACTCAGTCTAGAAGCCTGAGTTGATGGTGGCCACTATAGAGGAAAACAAGAAAAGAAAGGGGTTTGAAAAGAGTTGTGTACTGAGAAAAAGAGAAAAATAAGATGGTGTGGCAAGAAAAGAAAAAGATAAAAGCATGAAAAGTTGACGAAAATATTGAAACGAAAAAGAAAAGCAAGGCAAAGCCACATCCAAGCTTTAATGAAAACATGAGAAGAAAATAGAGGTGAAACAAGTATTAGTTGTAAAAGAAGGAAAGTAGTCAATGTAACGTCAAGGAGGGAAGAAAAGTCACTTTAAATCTAAATATACCCCAATTGTCCCTGAGCCTACGTTACAATCTAAGAAATTCCTATAGTAATTCTAATTTAACGGTTCGAGAGTCTAAGTGTTGAATATAAGGGAAAGCCTATGATATTGTACATGTACTGTATTGAATTTGATTGTGAGAGTAAGCGTATACCAAGTCCCTGTACTCAAAATATATATTGATATATGTTTGAAGAACGAAGAATTTTTTGTGGTACGAGAAAAAGTTACATTGTCGAAAAGTCGGTATCTTGGTGATTATTATAGGTGTTTGTGAATGTATCCATTGGTATGTCTATGTCATGAATTGATCTAAATGTGTTATCTTATTTTGAACTTAACAATCGCACTGTGTTGAATGATGAAAATGGAGGATAGATGTTGAGAGAAGTCTATGTGATTACTTGAATTCTAAGTCTACTTTTTCTTTGTGTCGCTTTTGTGTTAGTAAGTGTCACTTGAGGACAAGAAATAATTTTAAGTTGAGGGTGTTGATGTACCACGGATATACGATACTTGTAATGCTTTAAAATAGGAGTTTTACATGGTTGATAGGCACTTGTTAGTAGATTTGATGGTATTTTTACCTTTGTTTTGTGGGAAAATAGGTTTTTAACAAGTCGAAATGATTATGTAGAGAATTAACATTTTTGGAGGTTTGATGACTTCACCTACGAGACATATACTTTTCTACGAGCCGTAGGAATAAGTCATAAAAGACAACAATGATTTTTGGATCTAAGTGTTCGGAAAAGAGACTAGACTATAAGTCGTAGGTTCGAGTCGTAGAAAAGATCAGAGATTTTGAGCTCCAGTACTTAATCTACAATTTGACAGGGCAAACCGCGCAAAGTTCTACGAGTCGTAGATCCTGTCCGTAGAAGAGTACAGAAGATCTATTGAGGAAGTTGTTTCGATGAATGGTTCCTACGAACCGTAGAAGCGACTGTCAAAATTCCATTTTTCCTATATTTTTGTTTCCTAGTTTAATTAGGATTAGATGTTTATAAATAATCGTTTATTTCTCATTTTTTTGACGTTAGACAGTTGATACCCTTGTTTTTCTCTTTTGAGAATTAATTTGTGAAACACTTTTCCATTCTAATTCTTGAAATCGTTGGTTTATATTACAATCTTCTGTTCATCAAATTCAAGATTTTGAAATTCATCTACTTTAATTGTAAGTTCATTATTTATTTTAACAATATTAATATGAATTGTATGATCACCCAAGCATGAGTAGCTAAATCAACAACTAGGGTTGTGGGAACCATGATGAATTAACTAAGTAAACCTAATAAACCTAGTAATTCTTGAATAGTGTTTATGCATGTATTGTTGATCTATTTGCTTTAATTGCTTTTAAATGAGGGTCCGCATTAGAAATTGCCTTATTCCTACTTGTTTGACTAAAGAGGGTAACGAATGGGAAAAGAGATTAGACAACATAGATTTGATGACTACAAACTTCATCCAATAGCTTGAACAGACCAGTGAGAGCTAATCTGGGGTCAAGGGTAAGGGTTAGTAAAGCAGACACTTGTAGACTGACCAAAGTTGCGTGGTGAAATTCCCTATTTGGGCGACCAGCCACTTAGGAGATTCATAACTTACCGATCTTGCATACTAGACACTAGACAAGCTTACCACTATTAGGTTTGCCGCGTTAAGGACTTGTGGGAAAAACATATACCCTAGTTTCATCTTCTATTGATTTTACAAAACATTCAATTCTAGTTACTTAGTTATTTGTTACTAAAATCAATCAATAAAGCTTTTTTTTGCAACTCTCTTTTTTTATGAAAATAATTAAGACTGGGCTCATTTGGTGTGAAGGATTAAAAATAATAGTGATGGGATAAGGAAATAGTGATGGGATAAAAAAAATTTATGTTGTTTGGTTGTCATGTTTGGGATAACTTATCCCACCATTTATATCATAGTGATGGGATAAGTTATCTCATATACATGGTGTGATAAGTTATCCCAGGATAGCTAACCCGATGATAACTTATCATGGGATAACTTGTTTCCAACCAAACGACCCCTTAACAATATGATTAACAATCAATTATGCAAAGTCTAGACCTCATTCTTTGTGGGATCGACTCTAATATAATCTCTATTAGGTTCTTTATTTGAATAACGATCACTTATACTTCTTTAGGGAGGTATAATTTGTGCGTATCAGTTTTTCTGCAGATTTTAGATTTACAAAATCAAAAAGGACACATGCAGCAATACAGGGAGGAGTATATAGTAATGCAGCGCTAACAGAGGAGAACAATCATGTAGACAATTGATCAAGCGCACAACATTTCTCACACGAACAGTTCAGCCAACTTATTCATGCATGTCCTACTTTCTCCAATTCTGTCATAGCTAAGAATGATGTCACTCTATGGTACAAGAGATTGGGCATTTGCCTCATTCATCAATGAAGAAAATTTAGTTTATTTACTCTACTGCTCATACTCATTCTACTACTCCTTGTGATATTTGTTCATTGGCAAAGACAAACAAAGTTGTCTTTTCCATTAAGTTCTACCAGGTCCAATTATATACTAGAATTATTTCACACTGACACATGGGTTCTTATAAAACTGCTACTTATGATGGCTTTAGGTTTTTTTTTTAACCATTGTAGATGATTTTAGCACAGGTTCTTAGACCTATTTGTTATCTACCAAAATAATGCTTTTCAATTCTAAAATCATTATTTTAATGGTAGAGAGACAATTTAACACCAAAGTCAAAGTCATTAAATTTAATTAGGGGTGAAGAAATCAAATCGGACCGATGAATCAAATCATATCGAAAAAAATGATTTGTGGTTTGTTTTGGTTGAATTGGCGTTGAAAAAAAAATCGACCACTGTTGATTTGGTTTGGTATTAAAAAAAAAGTCAAACCGAACCCAAACCAAACCAACATAATATATATATATATATATATAT